>JAFVLL020015542.1:0-12674 GCA_021397915.2 Tor tambroides
AGACCACTCAGATCATTAGGATCGAGTCAGTTAGAAATACCAAGGGTTCACACCAAACAAGGGGAGTCCGCTTTTAGCTATTATACCACCCGCAGCTGGAACCAGCTTCCAGAAGAGATCAGATGTGCTAAAACATTAGCTACATTTAAATCCAGACTCAAAACTCTTTTTAGCTGTGCATTTGTTGAATGAGCACTGTGCTACGTCCGAACTGACTGTACTGTATTTTATCCATAATAATTTTCTATTTCTGTTTTAAATTCATTTTAAATCAATTTCTAATTCCTTGTCTTTATTATTTTTAATTCCTTGTTTTTATTGCTGTGATTATTTTTATTTTACTTTTTTTAATGACTATTTTACTTCCTTTTATGTAAAGCACTTTGAATTACCACTGTGTATGAAATGTGCTATATAAATAAACTTGCCTTGCCTAATGGCAGAATAATTTCACTAAAATCACCATAACGAACACACACTATTTCTCAATACTAGATACTATTAGTAAATACTACTATTTGTATTAAATAATTTGATTAATAAAATTTAATATGCAACAACAGTCATCATAAAAGTTGCTAGGCAATTCAGTCAAAAGTACAAAGACAGCGCTCTGATATACAGCATTAAAGTTGTATAACACAATGTTATGAGTATGGTAACTATTTGCTCTGGAAAAAAAAAAAAAAAGGTTAATGAGACCACCTGTTAGATTTACCCCCCCAAAAATTCTCTCTCATGTTTAAATACTATAGAGATATCAGAGCCATCGGCAAGTTGCAGAAGATCTAGGTGAGCTAAGGATGCTCTCAGCGGGTTCATAAGTGCTGAACGGCCGTTGACACAGCATTATTGCTGTGAGAAATACTGCAAGTGGAGCTATATAAATGGAGAAACAGCTGGAGTTCTGGTATCACTAGAATATTGCACCACTGGAAAAGGCTTGCAGCCAATCAGATTCAAGGACCAGAAAGAATTGTTTTGCAAACATCAATCTCACTACTGTCATACCTGAACATGTGTGAAAGAGTTTGCTGATGTTGAGTCTGGTTGCTGATGGGATTGTTGAGCACACAGCTTTAGGTGTTGTTATCCTGATATTCCACCTCCAGAGGTAGAGAGAGACTGATGCTGAGATCAAACACACTGATGCTGGACTATTGTTATGGGGCGAACGAGACGTGAAGACATGCGGATCAATTTGCGAAGCTTTATTATAAAACATGGTCAAACACAGGCAGGGTCAGTGAACAGCAAACAGGTATGGCAGGGGCAAGACACAGAGCAATCCGTAGAGCAAGCGTGGGTCGATGATCAGCAAACAATATCCAACAAGGGCTAGGCAGAGAGATAATCCAGGTACACAAGCAATAATCCAAACAGAGTCCAAACTGCAAGGCAAAGGGTGAATCCAGGAAACACGAGCAAGAATTAAAACACAGGAAAAACTAGCATGGCAGGACTATAACAGCTAACTGGGCTCTGTAGAGTAGCTATCGCTAGGAGAATGATATACGCTAAACACTACTGGAACTAGACAAACACAGAATGGCTCGGTAGAGCAGCTAACACTAGGGGAGTGCTAAACGCAGATCAATACTCGGCAGAGAGCAAGAGGAAGTCCCAGATTTAAGTAAGCTGTGTAATTGTGAGATGATTCTCAGGTGTGAGCGTGATCAATGCGAACAGCTGTGTGTGTGGATGATGGAAGTGCAGTCCAGAGTGCCGTGTGGTGTGCGTCAATATGATGGAAGAGTGACCTCTGGTGGTGATTGAATAGAAGTCCACAGACCGGATTCGTGACAACAATAAACTGTTTCCTTTGTACCAGGAGAGAGTCACATGACTCTCATATTCAACACTGAACACAACAAATAAACAATATGATGATGATGATGATGATGATGATGATGAGCAATCTCTGGTTATGTTAGGAACAGGCAAATGAGCTGCAGCACATGAGACAATAAACTAAAATATTGATAAATTTCCACAGTAATTTAATTTTAATTTAAAAGTTGCTCTCCTGCCCCCGTGTTGTGAGAAATTGGGAGTAAGTGCAGAGGAAGAGGCACTTCCTTCAGCCTGAAGCTTATTCATGTCACTTTTGCTGTGAAAGGGCCTTTACAGTTGCCCAAAATAGCTTTTGGGTTTTGTCTTATGAAAAGCAAATGAGCAAGCCAAGCCCATGTGATAAAAAATAACACAAAAGTAACACAATGCATTACTTTCGATAAAAAATAACTAACACAATAAGTTACTTTTTGAGGAGTAAAACAATATCAAAATGGATTACTTTTAAAAGTAACTTTCCCCAACACTGTGAGAACACATTGGACCCTGTAGCTACAACAATCCTGAGGGCCCCCTTCACAGTAGTTTAATGTCACCGTGTCTACCACAAGAATTATTATTAATAAAAATAATTTCACAAATTTCAACTTTAAAGAAGCACAGAATCGAATGCACAGTAATAAACTGGATTTTTGTAGTAAATATTTCAGGCTATTTAGTGCATTAAAACATAAACTACTCACAAGATCCGAAATCCAGCAACAATCAACAGAGATTGAGAAGCAGCAATCAACTTTATCAGAGAATCTGAGACTGGATGATGTGAAGAAGAGTGAAAGAGAGACATTCATGTAAGTTATTGACATTAAAGGTGCCATAGAATGGAAAACTGTATTTACCTTGGCATATTTGAATAATAAGAGTTGGGAATGATGGGACATGGGAACAACATACCGTGAGCCTCAAACACCATTGCTTCCTCCTTCTTATGTAAATCTCGTGAATAAAAAGACCTCTGAAATATAGGCGAATCAGAACATAACACCGACTGTGACGTAACAGTCTGGATCACTAATAGTTGCGCCCCCAACATTTGCATATACCGGCCCATGTTCTAGGCCAGCCGAATCATCAGAATTTCTGCAGGCATCATGAAGAAACAAGCGAGGACAACAGCGAAAATGGCAGACCATGGAAATAGATGTTATGTTCCAGGCTGTGCAAGGGGTGTGAAGTGCAGGGATGGGTTGGTGTCTGGATTCAAAAAGGCACGGAAAGCAAATAACATGTTCTAATAAAATAACGGACAAGGTTAGCTCCTTGCTAAAGGAAACCTTTTACATTGCAGTACATAAGATTTCACTTACCACACAAACAGAGTAAGGAGAGATGACTGAGGATAATGGCATACGACTTACAGATCCTGAGCACCACTAACAAGCATCTGATCTTGTAAAATGTGTGGTAAGTACTGCTACTCCATAGTATAAACAGAGTTCGTGCGCGTGTAAATCTCGAAAGCGAAAGTGAAAGTAAAAAGCGATCGTGCATTTGAAAACAGTTTCAGTGCCCTGCAAATTAATAGTGGCTCCCTGATCCCTGCATTTTATGTACAGTATAATTACCCGATGATATAACTGCGAGAGAAAGTATTTAAATATATATTTTCCTCCCTGTGTCTCCTTCGTACCATGTGAGAAATGAGCTGAAATGAGCGGCACTGTGAAACAGCCAATCAGAGCAGAGGTCAACATTGAGCCGCACTGTGAAACAGCCAATCAGAGCAGAGCTCAACAATAATATTCATGACCCCTCCAAATAAGCCGATAACAGACCATTTCATTCTAGGGAGAAATCCTAGGGTTGTAAATGCACATGTAAAACTGTTTCTGGAATTTGTTTTGCCCTTACCTAAGCCACATACCTTCTATGTAGATCAGACAACAATTTAAAATATTGTATCAATGCATTCTATGGCACCTTTAATGTAAGTCTGATCTATAACAATAGACAGAGATCAGATCAACAGATAAAAATTAATATCTCCACTCCCATACCTGAACATGTGTGACAGAGTTTGCTGGTGTCCAGATGTTGAGTCTGGTTTCTGAGGGGATTGTTGAGCACACAGCTGTAGTTGTTTTTATCCTGATATTCCACCTCCAGAGGTAGAGAGAGACTGATGCTGAGATCAGACACACTGATGCTGGACAATAAACTGTTTCCTTTGTACCAGGAGAGAGTCACATGACTCACATTCACCACTGAACACAGCAATGAACAATATGATGATGATGATGATGATGATGGTAATGATGAAGAACAGTCTCTGGTAATGTTAGGAACAGGCAGATGAGCTGTAAAACATGAGACAATGAACTGAAATGTGGATAAACCTACACAACTTTATTAGTTCAGTGTGTTTAGTGAGTGTTTATGTAATGTCACCTCAAACTATAAAACAAGAATATGTAAAATACATGGCAAAATGATCTCTACTCACCATAAACAGAAACACTGAATGTTTTTGATTTGAGTTTTGCTCCACTTATCTGTAGTTTATAGAGTCCAGCATGTTGAGTTGTGATGTTTGTGATGGTCAGAGATCCAGTTTGATTATCCAGCTTCAGTCTGTCTCTGAATCTCCCATCAGGAACATCATCATATGTGGAGAAGATTTGTTTCTCTCTACTGATTTCAGCTATGAGAAAACTGCCAGCTCCAAATTTCCACAGTATGTCATCGTCTTCATGTATTTCAGTAGCATCAGTGTTGAAAGTTACAGAATCTCCCTCCATCACTGACACTGACTCACCAAACACACCTGATGAATAAACAGAGCTGTACCGTAACTCTTGCAGATACAGAAAAATACAATATCAAACTGCTAACCGCTACCATTAAATAGAGAATATTATTATCAAGCAGGCAGAGAAAACATTGCAGCATCACTTACAGATTACCTAAGAATAAATTTAACAGCATAATTTCTGAAAAAGGACAGATAACCAGGCCCCATATGCATAATCATATCACTTTCATCAAGTAACTAAAGTAACACATTACTTTTAAGTTTACAGTGAAGAGTTACTTTTTCAGACAAGGAACAGAACTTTGTTTTCACATTTATTGACTGACAGCTCTCCTGTCCCTGTGTTGAGAGAAATTGGTAGTAAGTGCAGAGGAAGAGTTACTTCCTTGAGCCGAGGCTTATTCATTTCACTTATGGTGTGAAAGGGCCTTTACAATTGACTATTATTTATATATATACATATATATATATATATATATATATATATATATATATATATATGATGGGGGGGGTCGAATGCTATTTCATGCATGTTAGTTGGATTCTCATACTAAACATGGCCTAAAAAAGTTTTTAAAAATGATATGAATGTAGAACGTGTATTTCTGTGTCGTTTCGGAGAGTTTTTTTCAAGCTTGGCTCTTCGTGACATAATAAAGGGTGGAACTCCTTGTATGGGCATTTCTCCCGGAAGAACACACCTGCGCACACATAAACCGGAGCGAGAGCAAGAGCACGCCCATCCATGCGCTTTATTCGGTAGCACTGAACAAGACTCGCTCGGGAAGAATGTCTCCAAAGAAGTGTGTTTTCGGTTGTAAGGGAAAGATAACCTTGTTCAACTTCCCAAAAAACCCAGCGTTACGTAAACAATGGATGCCGTTTGTTTTTCTGGGCAGCAATGGAGTTTCGCAAGTGTGATTATAGACAAAGGTTTTATAAACAAGGCCCAGTTCGATGCAGGATTTGCATATCGTTTGATACTGAAAGGTGGAGTGGTCCCAGCTATAAAAGATCCTGGTTATGATTCAGAACTGCAGACGGTAAGTGAAATGGCTTTAAATGTCTGTGTTTTGTTGACTCGTCATTCTTTAGCTCCACCCACGGCACGCCTCCAGGAGCTCAGCTGTTTTCGGAGAGAATCGGAAAGCTGTATATTTCATTTATGATAAAATATGATATATGATAAAACTCTTTGGAGCTATGAACGATGTTGAACGATGTTGTACTACTCTATACACGGTTAGACATTTCTGTAATTTCGGCAGTTATTTATTTATGTATATTACCCAGTATAATACTGCAAATTCCCTTCACAGTAAATAACTGTAATACCCTTATTACATAATTTTCTGTGACGTCAGACCCCACATACAGAGACTTACTGTATTTTTTAAACTTGTTGTATACTACTGTATTTGCTGTAACGGGCTGCTTTATTTTCCTCATTTCTTACATTTGGATTAACACGATTTGCCCTACACCATGTCTGTAACACCGCAACAGCTTGGGATTTGCCCGAGGATGAACCCGCAAGAGTGGAAGGGCTCCAGAGAACATCTGCACTGTGTATCGATGCACCTTACGAGAGAATAAGACCAGCAAGCAAGGTAAAAATATATGTACATTTGTCTGAGTGTTTGTTCCCCCGAGACTGATAATTCATGGTAAGAGAACAACTATGGTTTTTAGAGGTTTGAGTGTTCTGCATGGGGTTTGCCTTTTATAAGTGTCATTTCTACTTCTTGTTTTTTCCAGAGAACACATTTCTGTCACTAACAAAGTGGATGGTGAGCAAAGGTGGTGGCCACGTTTTGGAGCAGCACCTGGGTTTTGCAGATGTATTCTTTGGCTGCTTGTCTTTTCCCCATTATGTTTCTGTTGCCTAAAGACTCTTTGTGAGGATAAATCTAGAGGACACAACTTAATGCACTGCAAAACATCCTAAGACAGGAGAAAAGATGCACTGTTCCAGCGTTGGAAGACTGTAATTTTAAGTGTTATACATGCAATGTTTTAAATAAAGAATTTGATACTTTGTAATTATTGTGTCTGTTTTAATTGAATGTCAGTAATACCTATGTAGAATACAAAATAAAATTAATTATATATAAAAAATAATCAAATCTAATGAAATTTATATAAAGATGAATGAATGACAGTAGTATACTGATGAATTGAATTTTTTTACAGTAATTTACTGTAAAACAGCACAGTTTGCAGCTCTAAATCAAATGCAGTTTGCTACTGTAAATCTTAATTACAGTAACTTGCTGGCAACAGTGTTCTAAATCTTTAATTTGCTTTAAAGTTATAGAGGAAAAAAAACATGTGCAACATTTACTAAACAAATTATAATTATTACAGACTGAACATTGAAAATAGTATATTAAAAGTATTTTTAGTACCTAAAGTATACCGCCTCAGTGACAGTTTTTGTACCTTTTTTGTTAGTGTAACAGCTACTTCATTACTCTGAAATGGGAAAAATTAAACCATATAATTAAAAAAAATAAAATAAAATAAATAAATGAACAACTTACCAATCAGATTCCACCAGCACAAACAGAACAAAACAGACATGTGAGGCATTTTCTTCAATAGGTCTCCAGCATATCTAACAACACTGTGTGCTGAAACCAGCAGAACTGTCAATGTGAATCCTCCCCACTCAGAGCCCAGGAGGCACTCCCCCTGCTGCCCTCACTAACAACTCTTCCAGCAGCAAACCAGGAGGTCTCTCATCCAGGTACTGACCAGACTAAACCCTGCTTAGCTTCAGAGGGTGTGCAGGTGAAAGCTTCAGGTTGACACTTCTGGCTTGTTCAGCAGGTCTCCTATAAGCATCCCATATAAGTATGGCCCACAGCTTTAAATATGTTTATGGGTAGGGTTTGAAACAAACCATTTGCTTCATGTGTGTTGCTGTGTTATGAACTCACCATCTGACTTCCACGATGGATAAAACTGCTGTAAAGTGAAATGGAGGACTGAATCAATCCAGCAAACCTAAAAACAGTCAGAAAAGAGTTACTGATCAGGTGTCAAACTGGATTCTTTCCCAAAAGCAACTACAGTCGCAAGTTCTGTCGTTACCAATAGAGTTCAACGGAACTTATGTCCATACTTTGGCTAATGATGCTTTTGGGAAACGCGCCCAGATTGGCAGCTGCCTAAACACACCACTATACACTGAAAATAGCCACGCTATACTATATAACAAAGTTATACTATATGTACTATATAGGGACATAACAGCCACAATCAGTCAATCAATACACAGTAAACTACAACATTCAGAAGTCTTTTCCCAAGCGTTCCATTTATGCACTAACCCCATCAAACAAACAGCACTAATGCAGGTTAAAGAACATGGCGAGAGGTGTGTTGTGTTTCTCAAGTATAGAGGCTGTTTCTCATGAAATACTGCTGACATTTTAATAACAAATGTTGCTTCATCATTCCACAGCTTTCTTTAATTTATTCCCCTTTGTGCTCCTAGAGGGCAGTATGCATAAAATACTGCCCTCTAGCGGTACCCCTCTAACGCCGCGCTTTTATCACGATTTATAAGAGATAAACAGCGCGAGTCGCCGGATCCATTCAGATGTGACACAGAATTGTTATACAGTCGTGTGATATGAGAACATTAAAGGTTCTGTTGTGATGCTGGCTGAAAATAGCCACGACAATGAGATATATTGGAAAAAGTCAATAGGCTTGTCAATTAGCACCAATATTTTAACTTGAAGTTATTAACACTGTACAAATAGCCTGTGTTGGCAGAAATGTATTTATTATAAATGTTACTTAGGATCAGCATTCATAGACATTCTGAACTCTATTGGGGTTAGACAACACGTTTCAGGACCTACTCATTGTCGAAATCATACTCTAGATTTAATACTGTCACATGGAATTGATGTTAGTGGTGTTGAAATTCTGCAGCAAAGCGATGATATCTCAGATCATTATCTAGTCTTGTGTAAACTCCATATAGCTAAAACTGTAAATTCTACTCCTTGTTACAAGTATGGTAGAACCATCACTTCTACCACAAAAGACTGCTTTGTAAGTAATCTTCCTGATTTATCTCAATTCCTCAGCATATCCAACAGCGCAGAAAAACTTGATGATGTAACAGAAACTATGGACTCTCTCTTTTCTAGCACTTTAGATACAGTTGCTCCTTTACGCTTAAGGAAGATCAAAGAAAACAGTCTGACTCCGTGGTATAATGAGCACACTCGCACCTTAAAGAGAGCAGCCCGGAAAATGGAGCGCAGATGGAGGAAAACAAAACTAGAGGTATTTCGTATAGCCTGGCGGGAAAATACCCTATCCTACAGAAAAGCATTAAAAACTGCTAGATCTGATTACTTTTCATCTCTTCTAGAAGAAAACAAACATAACCCCCGGTATTTATTCAATACAGTCACTAAATTAACGAAAAATAAAGCATCAACAGGTGTTGGCATTTCCCAAGAGCACAGCAGTAATGACTTTATGAACTACTTTACTTCCAAGATCGATTCTATCAGAGATAAAATTGTAACCATGCAGCCGTCAGCTACAGTATCGCATCAGATAGTGCACTATAGATCCCCTGAGGAACAATTCCACTCATTCTCTACTATAGGAGAGGAAGAATTGTATAAACTTGTTAAATCATCTAAACCAACAACATGTATGTTAGACCCTATTCCATCTAAACTACTAAAAGAGGTGCTTCCAGAAGTCATAGATCCTCTTTTGGCTATTATTAATTCATCATTGTCATTAGGATATGTTCCCAAAACCTTCAAATTGGCTGTTATTAAGCCTCTCATTAAAAAACCACAACTTGACCCCAAAGATCTAGTTAATTACAGACCGATCTCGAATCTCCCTTTTCTGTCAAAGATACTAGAAAAGGTAGTATCCTCACAATTATATTCCTTCTTAGAGAAAAATGGTATCTGTGAGGATTTCCAGTCAGGATTTAGACCGTTTCATAGTACTGAGACTGCTCTCATTAGAGTTACAAATGACCTGCTCTTATCATCTGATCGTGGTTGTATCTCTCTATTAGTACTACTGGATCTTAGTGCTGCGTTCGACACTATCAACCACAACATTCTTTTAAATAGACTAGAAAACTTTGTTGGCATTGGAAGTGCATTAGCATGGTTCAAATCGTACTTATCTGACTGTCATCAATTTGTAGCAGTGAATGAAGAGGTATCATATCAATCACAAGTGCAGTATGGAGTATCTCAAGGCTCAGTACTAGGGCCGTTACTTTTCACGCTTTACATGTTACCCTTAGGAATCATCAGGAAACACGGTGTTAGCTTTCACTGTTATGCTGATGATACTCAGATCTATATTTCTTCGCAGCCCGGCGAAACACACCAAATTGACGGAATGCATAGTCGATATAAAAAACTGGATGATGAGTCATTTCTTACTGCTAAATTCTGAAAAAACAGAGGTGTTAATTATCGGACCTAAAAACCCCACATGTAATAACTTAGAACACTATCTAACACTTGATGGCTGCTCTGTCAATTCTTCTTCATCAGTTAGGAACCTAGGTGTGCTGTTTGATAGCAATCTTTCCTTTGACAGCCACGTTTCTAGCATTTGTAAAACTGCATTTTTTCATCTTAAAAATATATCTAAATTGCGACCTATGCTCTCAATGTCAAATGCAGAAATGCTAATTCATGCATTTATGACCTCAAGGTTAGACTATTGTAATGCTTTATTGGGTGGTTGTTCTGCACGCTTGATCAACAAACTACAGTTGGCCCCCCGACTGAGCCTGGTTTCTCCCAAGGTTTTTTTCTCCATTCTGTCACAGAGGGAGTTTTGGTTCCTTGCCGCTGTCGCCACTGGCTTGCTCAGTTGGGGACACTTAATTTCTAGCGATTATCGTCAATTTGATTTCACAGATACTAATTAAACTAAACTGAACTAGACAGTGACATCTCTGAATTCAATAATGAAATGCCTTTAACTGAAAATTTAATGTTTAATCTTATTATTATACATTACTGACACTCTGTCCTCGAATTTGATACTGTTAAGTGCTTTGACACAATCTGTATTGTTAAAAGCGCTATATAAATAAAGGTGACTTGACTTGACTTAACTTACTGTTATAACATATTGGGAATATTTTAATCTTATAGAATGTGTTTTGTAGGATTTTTTTTCATGTTTTTTTTACTTTTTCTTTCTTTATTTTTTTTTAAGCATATAACGTCTCTGTTACATATGTAACCCTCGTTCCCTGAAGAACGGAGACGTATGTCGAACATGACCGACTGAAAGGGAACCCAGTTTTTAATGTTTATGGTAATGAGGACCATGGTTTGACTTCTTGTGATCACCATATACTACTACTAATACTAGTCAGTTAAACTATGGATTCTAAGCAATAACTGCTTTCTTTTCAGATGTTAACGAGTTTTAATTGGAATAAAATGTTAGTTCAATAAGGGCATGGTTAAAGAAATATCGGTGTCTTATATAAATTAGGTGTTAATTATTTACAAATAATAAAGTTCTTAAAGGGAGATTCATCCAAAAATGAAAATGTCATCATTTACTCAATATCATGTCATTCCAAACCTGTATGAATTTCTGTCTTCTGTGGAACATCATTTTTTACATGTTTGTCCATACAGTAGAAATCAGGGTACCCAAAATGGTTTGGTAACATTCTACAAAATCTTCTTGTGTGTTCAACAGAAGAAAGTTGTTTGGAACAATATAAGGGTGAGGAAATGATGACATAATTTATTAGCAGTACTTTCCAGCAGTCTAGCTCAAAATCAGTGTTTTACTGTCTGTCAAGTGCTTTTCTATGTGCCAATAAGTGCATTATTGAGTTTGTTGCATTTGTTGTCAATTCAGTAATATCTATCATTATTCGCTTCTGTCCTGATTTATGTATTCATTTATTCATTTATATAAAAGGCCCTGTGGCCCATTAAAACATTCAAGGGGGAATTTCTGGGCAGGATGGGTTCGATTTGTCTAGGGCCAAATTTTAACCCTAGTCCAGCCCCCACCCTTGAACGTTTTTTACATTTTAGGATCGCAACTCATATTAATTGATTGCAGCTTGAAAGTTTAAAAATGCTGAATATATTCAAGACATTGTTTATTATTTAATTTCTATTATATTTATAGATGTTCATGATTACTGCAGAAATAATTAAAATGATTCAAATTATATTTTAGAAATGTTTTCAGAGGATGTACATTTGTAATCATTGAGATTAAGATTTCTTAAACAACGAGAGATTTAATCGAAGGGTAAAATAATTTAATTTGAACCGCAGCAGGTTCTTGTTACTTTGAAATTTAAATAAATGAAACAAATATGAAACAAACAAATGAAAATAATAACTTACCAATCAGACACCAGCAAGACAAACAGAACAAAACAAGCGCGTGAAACATCATCGTTCAGTGTGAAGTCTGCACTAATATTAATGAACCCACAACTGATCTAAAGAAACACAACCAAAATTATGTGAATCCTCCCCCGACAGAGTTTGACCCTCCTAAAGCAGATGAGCACACTCTGTTACATAGTTACATATAGCCTATAATATATAAACTACATGTCATGGTAAAATAAACAGGAAATTGTACTCAGTACTCAATTATAGCATGGAAAATGTACCGAGTTTAAACGTGTACTGTAAGATCTCACGGTACCAGATTACTGACGTTCATCATCTGAGTCAAACTGAAACCTGCTGCTGTTTGATTTCTTGAGAAATGTGGTTTGATCTGTTGGGTGGACAGACATCTTGTAGGTAACAGTGGCTATTCAGGGCTTATGTGTGTGTATGTTTTGTTTTAGGCGTAGTTTGTAGGTGCCTTCCTCTTCTGCGACTGTGAACAGCTTTGAACATTAATCTACAGAAACATGATGAGAAACTGCAATTGACTCAGGAACACTGTGAACATATTTAATATTGCTATTCACAATTTTCTTAAGGAAAGGTGTTTTTTGTTTGTTTAGGAATGGATACTACTTATTTGGAAATATCAAGTTATAAATAAA
>JAFVLL020015545.1:0-11883 GCA_021397915.2 Tor tambroides
TGTGTAGAATGGAAACACCGCTCTTGCCATCGCACGTCGCCTTGGTTACATTTCTGTGGTTGACACTCTGAGAGTAGTCACAGAGGAAATTATCACTACAACAACAGTAAGTTTACCCAAAAATGTGCATTTATAAGAAGTTCATAAAAATATATTCATTGTGGTTTTTAACTAGATTACCAACAAGATCAAAAAACACATTTGTTTCTATGTAGACGGTGACAGAGAAACACAAGCTAAATGTGCCAGAGACCATGACAGAAGTCCTTGATGTGTCTGACGAAGAGGGTGAGTGTGACAAACAATTATTTTATTGCTTTATTTCAGTCAGTCAATCAGTCACTCAGTCCCGGAATATTTCCTCAAATATGTTGGCAAGCCTGAAGTTTTCACTTGTAATATGTTGACAGATTTTCAGCTGTGTGTATTCTACTGTGATTGGGTATCTAATGTGTATTAACATGGAATTTCCTGCAGTTCCAAGACAGGTAGATGATGGGGCTATGTCTGATGACTCTATTGATTTTGAAGGTATAGAGTGACAGAGTATGGATTGGTGTGGTGTAATAGCTCAACCTTTCTAAATGATCTTTCAGGTTTTAATGATACTAATAATAATTGTATATGCAAGAAGTGTGTGTGGCATGATGGAATTGGCTACTTTTAAATGTATATTACTAAAAGACTGTCTAAACTTTGTGGTGGTTAATGATTTTTCATGAAATATAATGATATGTATTATATGTCTAGTTTTATTTTTGCTGTCACTTATTGGAATTGTAGTGCAGCCAATAAGTTAATAAGCAGTCATTGGTGTATTTTTATAAGTTGAAAATAATTATCTCTTCTTTAAATAGGTAAATGAATTCCCAGTTGGAAGTTGTATATTATGTAAAAATTGTAAAATGAGTACATACTGACACAATTGAGGCATGGCTGGGGATTAGATTTATATATATCACCTTTTAGTTTGTCACATCCTGGCAAAACCAGCCCTACTAAAAACACATCAATATCCCAGTAATAGCTATGTCTATTGCTAGGCAGAAACTGGCGTTTCTAAGCAGTTATTTTGGTATCATACTAGTGGAGTTTTTGTTCATGTTTTAAACTTTTATTAATTTTGTTTAGTAACTTTAGTAATTTTTTTAATTATTATTATTATTATTTATTTTTATTGTTGTTGTTAATACTACTACTACTACTACTACTAATAATAACAACAATTTAATATGTCTATATTTTTTTTATTTTTATATATTTTAGATGCTTAAACCTAAACTAAACAAAAATGAGAAACGTTGCCTTGGCAGCTACTTGATTTTATTTTAGTTCATTTTATTTTATTTAACTGTGCTATGAGACATTCTAATTACATCCCCCGCCCCTCCCCCCAAGAAGACGGTGCATTTTAATATTGTATATATGTACTAAATAGTGTTTTGTCAAACTTTAGGAGTACAAGCTAAGAGACATTAACTAAAAACCACGAAACACAAATCTTTTGATTTTTAAGGGTGACAGTAAAAGTGTGGAAGTTCGAACACCTATAGTATCTGAGAGATCTGTCTATCTAAAACTAAGACTAATATTAATAGCTAAAACTTATTAATTATATTGCATATTATTTGTGTTGTTTTTCCCATTGTTCCACGCTCTAGGCAGCCAATATGCAACTGAAAGCCAAACTCCAATGTCTGTCTACAGTATGTCTTGCCTTTACTGTCAGCTCATTGGCTTACAGCACAGGCTAGAGACACTGCCCCTGCTGGCCATACTGTGGCAGAGCTGCTTCATTTAGCCTATTGCCCTAGGACTGCTTCAGTGTAGATTGCTGTCGTACCAAATCATAAAGGCTTTGCTGATGTATGCAATCTTTAACAAATGTAAATGGAACGAATGAAGAATCTGTAAAGTAAAGGTTTTGTGCATTTATGTGTGTATATAATGCTTTTTTCCCTCTCAAGGTCTCATGTTTTAAAAAAGTGATTCTTTTATTATATAAAAATAAATACTTTTAATGTGTTTGTAGATATATGGGATAACATAATCTGTCTGTCCACAGGTGATGATACCATGACAGGTGATGGTGGAGAATATTTGAGAGCAGAAGATTTGAGAGAGTTAGGAGACGACTCTCTACCTGGGCAGTACCTGGATGGCATGAACTACTTGCGCTTCAGTTTAGAAGGAGGCCGATCAGACAGGTACGTTAGTTTTGATACTTAATGAAATATAAGTTGATAAATAGAGTTATACTTGTTTTCAAAAACATAAAATGTTTTGTTTTCAAACATAAAATTGGCAAACTGTCATTTTTCATATTCAGTTCTCACTTTATTGCAGAATACTTACAGTTCCTTAGTATAACTCAAACATAACAATTTATAATTTGAAATGCTTTATATTTAAATGTATACATTTATTTGTAACTCACGTGTTCTTCTTTCTGCTAATGCTGACATAGTCGCTTACAAAGGTATGTGAGGAACGCTGCACTCTCTACGTATCAGTGATTGTTTTAAAGATGATCCACTATTTTTGTTCTAATACAGTGTATTTTTAAAACTAGCTGCTACTGGATGGATGGATTTTTATCAGTAGTGATACTACCAGGACTTCTGTATTGTATAAAGGGGTGTATAAATAAAGGTAAAAGATGACAACCTATTGATTGTGTATACTGTATGTTTTTCTTTAGTTTGGACAGGTCCTACACACCCACTCACCAAAGTTACTACCCTGCAAGACACTATGGGATGATGGAGGATATGATATACAGTAACCAGGTAAAGTTGAGGATTTTTTTCATGCATGCATTTTTTTTTAAATTGTAAAATAATGTTTTATATGAAGGCTTTCATTTGTGATACCCTGTGGTGGCCTTCAAGAATTGATATGATTAATGAACAGATTAGTAAACTTTTTTTAAATAAATATACAAGTTTTTAAAGATTCTGGCTTAAGAATTCTGCAATTCATGTCTGTATTAGTAGATAAAGCCCCAATTTTAACAAAGATGTCTTTATCCACTCCAGGTGTCCTCACTTGCAAGAGAAAATGAAAAGGACTCATATAACTGGGAAACAGAAAACTTGGATAACATAGCACTTTCCTCAAGTCCTGCTCATTCCGGGTATGGAAAACAACTTCTTGCTCTCCATCAAACACATTCTTACTCACATATACAAATACTGTAACTCTTTGTATTAATGGTCAACGTGGAATCAAAACTGACTCTGTTTACTTTTTATATGTTACTGGTCTTATTGGTATTGCCTTAGTATTAAAGTTTTTTTTAAAATAATAAGTGCACATAATCTGCACAACTAGAAACTTGTAGGATGGTGGCTTTGAAAATGCAAAGTTACTGTATCACTTCTCACTTACTGTAAGTTCCTCTGTTTTTCAAACTTCCTTCTCTCTTTCTGACTTTTTCTCTCTGATGGATGGTATTTTTGGTCTTCAGCCATTGTTCTCCATGTCATGACCATGACAATAGCAGGTGACTGCAACGTGTCATTTGACTTCAGACCTCTTCTGCTCCTTTCAGTGTGCATTCTGCACAGGAATCACCTAGTCTGCCATCTTCTTGCTATGCCTTTTGGATTATTACAATTTGTAATAGGCATGTGTGTGTGTGTGTGTGTGTGTGTGTGTGTGTGTGTGTGTGTGTGTGTGTGTGTGTGTGTGTGTGTACACACACACACACACACACACACACACACACACAAAACACACGTATTTACACCCTAAAGATGCCAAAAGGCACTGCAATTTTGAAGTCATCTGAATGTTTTTTGTCATTTCACAAACATTTCTTGGAGACTAACACAGTATTTGTCTGTTTCTCATTTGTTTTAATCATGGATTTTGTGACAGACAAAACTTACCAAGTATAATGTGATATTACACCATTACTGTAACATGTTACTGTAACATAACATTTTTATTATTATTATTATTATTATATAACAATATATACAATATATTAAATGCTTAATTGAAATTTAAATGTATCAAAGATACATACCTATACAAATTGAGCCATAAATAAAATTTAGAAAATAATGCTGACCTGTGCGGATTGATTTTAAAGAATAAGAAAGCTTGTGTTGGTGTACAAAAATCCAGATTAACCAAGTTAACTACTGAAAGTGAATTAAGTGCATTACCATAACCAGCACAAAAAGTGATTGCATTAGAAAATGTACATATACTTACATATACCTATGTATACTTTACATAAACAGAATTTTCGTATACATAAACATGGGCATTTTTGTTTGGTATGCATGTTGTGTCTCTAGGATTGTATATCCACATTTCCAGACAATTTGTGGAGGTGTTGTGTGTGTGTTTGCATGAAAATCAAACACAGATATATGTTGTTTTGATAATGTTATCCACTGGGATCTCATGGGTATTTGTATGTATTTTACATAGTGTGTGGTTCTGTAGTAAATGTAGTTCTGCCACACATACATTCATTTACGTTTGCATAGACAATAAAATGTACAATATTACCGTATTGATGGCATCTGAAAACGATGCTAATTTACACATGAAAAACTGTATAGGCATACATATTTACAAACCATTATTTATGAATATCGAATTCATGGAATTAATGGTTGATATTGTATTTATGATCATGGAGGTTATAATTTCAGTTGCATTTGTTAATTAAGCCGTCACTAAAGCTTAAAAATTAATAACATTTTTGGAATTGTTTAACCATGACTTACATGTGTTTGCCATAGGATACAAAATAAGCTTCAATATTCTGTGAAAAGCAGCTCGAAAAAAAAAATATGACAATGAAGTGCACCAAAAAACAAAAAAACATAAATATAAATATAATAATGTATATAATCAAATTTATATACATTATATATATTTTATATATTCTTTTTATAAACAGTGGTTATGTTTCTTTTTAGGTTTAATATTTCAGTTTTATAGGTGTAAATACACAAATAATGTTTACATTTTAGATGTTGTCAGTCCATCCATATTGTACATTTCAGTATCTATCCAAACACACAAAAATATTGTTGTACCTGTAAATGTTACATACTAATAATACCCACTTATAAACAATGAGACCAGGCTGGAATATCATGATCATCTTTTGAAGTGACTTGTGATTTCATGACATGCATATGGTTTTCATTGAAGTGGTTCTTTATTAAACGTTACTAAACTCTTACTTTATCTGAAGATATGGTGCCTTTTTTAAAAATACATTTTAACATTGTACATCCTCAATGCAGTTTCTTAGTCAGCTTCATGGTGGATGCCCGTGGAGGTGCCATGCGTGGATGCCGCCACAATGGTCTACGACTGATCATTCCACCGCGGAAATGCAGTGCCCCTACTCGAGTCACCTGTAGACTGGTGAAAAGGCACCGACTGGCAACCATGCCCCCCATGGTAGAGGGTGACGGTCTAGCTAGCAGGCTGATTGAGGTTGGACCCTCTGGAGCTCAATTCCTTGGGTAAGCAGCTATTGGTTTGAGTTTGCTCGGCAGATCGGAACGTTAGATAGTGAAATCCAGACGCAAAATAATGTGCATGATTGCAGTGTCTTATTGCTATTTAAACTCTGAACATGTTATCTTTTTATATTGACTATTAAATTATCAGAATATGAGATGCTGACATTTAATCAATGCTCAAAGTAGTCTGGTGCACTGGGCTACACTGGAAACACCAGAATCTTGCACAGTATCTTGTACATATCTTGCACACCAGTATAAACTTGTACTTTCGGTATAACAGTATTATTTTAGATCTGAAAGGACCGTCTAATCTACATGTTAAACCACCCATCACACTTTGCTTGTTTTAAATGACATTTAGGGGTGGGTAATAGACTAAAGTACATTGAAAATGGTATGTCAGCAAACATGATAAAATCTTTACTTCCGATTATAAAAATTGTGTGTTTTTTTCCCTTTCAGCTTTAATGTATATAATTCCACTTTGACTTAATACTTGAAACATACTTAGAATTGCAATGGATACATATCATTGTTGCAAGGTAAAATAGGGTGGTGCTGGGGTGGAGGAGGGCTAAAGGCACCCAGGAGAGTTTTATGACTGAACTATGCATTAGTTTTAATTCCAAATTATATAAAAGGTTGTAAAATAAACTGTAAATAGTTATTATTAGTAGTATATATATATAATAATACTAATAATATGCAAAGGGAGCAGTTTTTCCTCTTTTAACAGTGCTTTGATGAAATATTGTACAATGTTGTCATGGACTTCTTTGCTGCTTTTATTACTCACCTCCTATCAAAATTACTGATTTTGCTCCTGCATTTCTGTATTTAACTAGGTTGTAACACCTTAAGTTTTGTTAATTATTATTTATTTATTTTGCTAAATGGCTTGCAGTGAAATTCATTGTACCAGCAAAAATGAATCCTTCTTAAATTGCTCCATGATTGATTTTATATGTTTTTCCCTTGCTGACTAACAGTTGATGAATGGAAATCTACATATAATGCAAATACAGGGCTGTGTCTTATATTGCTCCACATCCTTATATAGAGCCTTATTTGAGGGGACAGCCATTTGTAGTTGTGTGCGAAACCATGGTGGATATTTAATTCAATAATGCTCCTCAGTGGCAAGTGCACTATCAATGTACACTCAACAGCTAGTCGCTAAAGAATACCCATGCACTGGCAGTGTTGCATCAAATGAATTTCTCAATCTCGCCAAAAGATTGCATCTGCAGCATATTCTAGTACTCATCCATATGTATTCTCCACATATTAACCTCCCTTTGGGCAGGATGTGGTCTCTGTAGCTTTCCTTCCTTCTCCCATTTGGGAGGAAGAGCACTTCCTTAATGCTCTGGTCTGCAGACAACTATGGGAAAAAAGAACAGAAAAGATCAAAATGACTACACAGGTTACATGGGGAGTTGGGAAGGTTACGAAGTAGCCGAGTTCACTTGTTACCCAGCACACAATAGCTTGCCAACACCTGCACACGACACTTTCCATGGGGACCCCTAGTCAGTAGTTTGACACAACATCAAAGTGACAGACAGATAGGGAAATTCTTGGATACTGTTTTAACCTCCATTCCCTGATGGATGGAATGAGATGTAGTGTTCCTCCTGCCATAACACAACACAACAACACAATGTCTTTTTCCCCCAATCAGGAAATAGAGGCTAGAATAATAAACAAGGCCATTTTCATTTTGCAGCCTGACTTGATATAAGGGGCCCATCATGTACCATAGGGGCACATGGTTTATAGGGGTAATTGTTTTAACTATAGGAACCATTATTGTGATGAGGTAGGCATTGTTGCCTGCTTTTACTTGCAGTCATGCAAAGTTGAGCTTGAACTTGAAGACTGCAGAGTGTACCATTTGTCCTTTTAGGTTTCAGAAGTGTTCTTGCAAGCACCCCCTTTGTGCGCAAGAGATTATGAATGCTGTTTGGGACAGGGTTATAGATTCAAATTTGTATGTGAAAATCTAGTAAAAAAAATAATTTTTCACATTTTTTACTAAATGAACAAAATCATTTTCATTTATATGCAAAAAAAAAACATTATCTAATAATAAACCTAATTGTGACCCTGGACCACAAAACAAGTCTTAAGTCGCTGGGGTATATTTGTAGCAATAGCCAAAAATACATTGTATGGGTCAAAATTATCCATTTTTCTTTTATGCCAAAAATCATTAGGATATTAAGTAAAGATGATGTTCCATGAAGATATTTAGTGAATTTGCTACCGTAAATATATTAAAACTTAATTTTTGATTTGCATTGCTAAGAACTTCATTTGGACAAATTTAAAGGCAATTTCTCAGTATTTAGATTTTTTTGCACCCTCAGATTTCAGGTTTTCAAATAGTTGTATCTCGGCCAAATATTATCTGATCCTAACAAACCATACATCAATGGAAAGCTTATTTATTCAGCTTTCAGATGATGTATAAATCTCAATTTCGAAAAATTGACACTTAAGACTGGTTTTGTGGTCCAGGGTCATAATTAAGAAATATACAGTACATATATGTGACCCTGGACCACAAAATCTGTCATAAGTAGTACAGGTATTTTTGTAGCAATAGCCAACAATACAGTGTATGAGTCAAAATTATTGATTTTTCTTTTAAGCCGAAAATCATTAGAATATTAAGTAAACATCATGTTCCATGAAGATATTTTGTTAATTTTCTACTGTGAATTTATCAAAACCTGATTTTTTATTAGTATTATGCATTGCCAAGGATTTCATTTGGACAACTTTAAAGGCGATTTTCTCAATATTTATTTATTTTTTTTTGCACCCTCAGACTCCAGATTTTCAAATAGTTGGATCTCTTCCAAATATAGTCAATCAACAAACCATACATCAATGGAAAGCTTATTTATTCAGCTTTCAGATGGTGTATAAATCTCAAATTTTTAAAAAAAATTGACCCTTAACAAAATGCCAACTGGAGATTAGCATGAACGTTTGAATGATGATGCAAGCAAATAGTTGAATAATATAGTAATTAATATTTGGACAGTTTCAGATTAGTTTGAAAAATGAACTTTTGAAAATATTTTTAGTAATTATGTTTCTGTTTTAATGCTCCCATGAGTCATTGGAGTTCCCAGGAGTTTGCATGGAACAGGCTTTTAGCATGGTCTTTAAGAAACTAAACTAGGAAATAATTACAATATTAGTTGCTTATTACATTTATATCACTGACAAAATAATATATTGTAAACATTTGATATACAGTATATTACCATGTCCTAAAAGTTACTGATGATTTATTTTATAAAAAATAAATAAATTCTAGACTTTGACAGTTAATCAGACGATGTCAAAATAATCACTTGTATTATAAAAACTACAGATTTTACAGTTCTTTTTTAATAACCAGAACAAAAACAAAAACCTAGTTGCAAAATCTTTTTTAAAAAAGGAATGTACTCTTACTAAAAACAAAGAGGAATTTAAATTCTTCTGACTTTTCTATTCTAAACGGAAATGGATCTACACAGGAAACTCGACAATATGCCATCTATGCTCTCTTTTCTCACTGCTGCTATTGGATGACAGTAAGCTCCACCTCCCTACTGCCCCGCCCCCTCTGAATGAGGGTGAGAGTTTGGTTAGCCGCATTCTGCAACTGGGCCCACCAGGGACAAAATTTCTGGGGTAGGAGTGACACATAAAACAACCAATGGATGCCAGTCCCACATCCCACTTCCTCCTTTCACACTATCTTCCTTTTTAATTGTGTTGTATTTGGTTGTATTCTGTTTTCATTGTGAAGCGTCTCTGTTTAGTAGTGTATGGTACCATAGGTGCACCCTAGTGTCATTTTTTTTTTTTTTTAGTCTTGATTACTCATGATTGTTTCCAAACTTGTTGAAACTGATTAACAAATTGTGGATATACTTATATACTTCGCTATCAAAATTTCACAGGTTTGGGAAATTCATGATCAAAACAGCATTCCCAAAACATACTATTTGTAGTGATTGTCATATTTGTAGTGAAGTGTGTTGTTCTAAATCAAGTGTTTCCTTTAGCTCCTTTAGATGAATGTTTGTACCCAGCTTTTTTTGCTCATCTCATTTTTTTTATTTATTTATTTTTTGCCATTTGCTGAGCTACTTTTGTTGCAGCATGAATTTCAGTGGTTGTGTGCATTTTTAGGTATCAACATAATATGAATATTGTTATATGTGGCAGGTACGTTGTAGTATATTTTTTGAAAGTTTTCACTCATTTAGGTCATAGTCTAGTAGGTATGTCCAGTAAAATTTTAATCAAGTATTAAGACTTGTATCAAAAGATATCTGGGCATATCAAGATGTTTCAGCACTGAACTTAAAACGAATTGAAAGCCAAGTCCAGTTGCTTTTCATAAACTTTCTTTTTAAAAATGTTATTTTTGTGTTTGTTTTTTAAACATTCTAATGAAATAAAACTTTAAAAATACAATATAATACACACTATTTGTGTATAGCCTACATGATATGAACTTTATTGGATCCAGTTGCTAATCTGTGCAGTTACTATCACTGAACTACAGAAAAGTAAATGTAATAGGAAATTTCTCATTTCCATTTCTGAATATTATTATAGCAATTGCTTTACATTAAAACAGCAAGCCTCTCAAGATCATTTGTTACAGAGATTTCAGAGCTAAATTTATTAGCTTAACTGTAGATAATATGATAGATGTATAGACTTTGTACATAAATATAGAATTCAAAACACATAAACACACACTTACGCATGTTTTTATGAATAACATTCTTTAACTTCCTGCTGGGTGTTAGGCCGGTGATTGTGGAGATCCCTCACTTTGCGGCTCTAAGAGGAAAAGAGAGGGAGCTGGTGATCTTACGCAGTGAAACAGGAGATAGTTGGAAAGAGCATCATTGTGAGTACACAGAAGAAGAGCTCAACCAGATCCTCAACGGCATGGATGAGGGTAAGAAAAAAAAAACATCATGTACATATAAGCATAACATGAATCTGACCAATACAAATGATAAACTTCCTTCTTTCTAACATAGTCATGCAGGTCTGCACAATTAAATGGTCCCTTTCTCATTGGCTGCTCTATACATTATGTACAAATTATTATTTTTTTTTTTAGGACTGGACCCACCAGAAGAGCTGGAGAGAAAGAGAATCTGTCGCATTATCACTCGGGACTTTCCACAGTATTTTGCTGTGGTGTCACGAATTAAGCAGGACAGTAATCTCATTGGTCCAGAAGGTGGAGTTCTGAGTAGCACAGTGGTCCCTCAAGTACAGGCTGTCTTCCCAGAGGGAGCTCTCACTAAACGCATCCGTGTTGGCCTGCAGGTAGCATGGAGATTAAATAAAAACATATTACAATGTAGAATCATAGTGCACACAGCTGTATTTTAGTTTAATTTAATTTAACTTTATTTGTCAGTTATTGCTGTTCATTTAGCTATAACATTATAATAATGTTAATGTTATTATAATGTTATAACAGTCATCTTTTTTTCTATCCCTTTAATGTGTCCCAATATTTTGTTCAGTTTCTGCTAGTTTAAGCTTGATTTTAGTAATCAGTAAGTAGTAGAAATAGTACAATGTACTTTCAGTGTGCCACTGTCTTAAAAGTTTAAAGCAGTTTTTAGTGCTTTATTATATCATTGAGCTGATGTGATCACAGGCATTCTGTTGGTAACAGTCACAATATTTAAATACATTTTGAACAAATGACAATGAGATACAGTGTGTTACTTTACATTATTAATTTGCTCTGAACCTATCGTTATGATAGTTGTATTCATTATTGCCTTTGCTTTTTGGCTAGGCTCAACCAATGGGTATTGATGTAGTGAGGAAGAATTTGGGTAATAAAGCCACATTCAGCCCTATAGTCACTCTGGAACCACGGAGGAGGAAATTCCATAAACCCATAACCATGACCATCCCTGTCCCAAAGAGCTCCGCTGACCCAATCCTTGGCGGCTTTGAAGGTGGAGATACTCCTACATTACGTTTGCTGTGCAGCATCACAGGTGAGAAAGTACACAGGAACATACAGAAACCAAACAAAATGCTCTTCATTCTGTAGGTAGCAAAATATGCATTAAAGGTGTATTAAAGGTTAAGTGTAACGCTGTAGCACTACAACTAGTGGCATGGGTTAAATCATGTAGAGCCTAGAATAATCTACTTGCACTTGCTACTTGTACTTCTGATTTGAAATAAAAAGACTTACCAATTTCTTGTTATATATGTCTATAATTGTAACGAGGAGTCCACTGAAGGCGAGCGTAGTATGAACCCAAGTGCAGTTTATTTACAAACGTGACATCCAAAATCCAAACATAATCCAAAC
>JAFVLL020015545.1:19436-62932 GCA_021397915.2 Tor tambroides
ATTATCTCTTTCTCATCTGCCTCAGCACCTCAGTGATGAAAGTGCTGCTTCTCTGTGTTGTAACTAATGCTTCAACTCTTCGTGGTGCTTCTTTGGTGTTTGGGCTATGTTTGTGACTGTCTCTTTTCCTTTTATCTTTTATCTAATATAAAACCAAATGCAGTGGGGGGTATTTATCTAGTGTTTTTTGCCAGTATATTCACTGACTACATATAGCATTATGACAGAATTGGTTAAATTTAAAACATAAGTTGTGATATGCCGTTCATATTACATTCTTTACAATGTTTGCAAATCCTAGGAGAGTTATTCATAGTATTTATTCATGATTGATAGTTTACCTTGTATTTGCTCATTGCTTGAAATTAGTCTAAATGATAATGGTTTCTGTTGCATATTTGCTCTGAAATGTTGGTTTAAAAAGTATAGTTAAAAGTATTCATTAATGTATTTTCTACATGAGAAAGCCAGTGACCTTATTTATCTTAACATTAAATGATAAATTGTATTAAAAAAGTGTTATATTTCATGTGCTTATGTGGCTCTTGCTGCTTTGCTGGAATTTGCAGTAGATCCACAGGATGAGGCTGACAGGAAAGAGGGGCGTCTGGCTGTAATAGCAGACCACCTTGGTTTCAGCTGGTCAGGTATGTGGCTTTTTTGAATATCAATTAACCAGATTTCAGAAATATTGTCATTACGTTAATTCAGTTATAGAGACTTGTGAGCAGAGAGCATAGATTCTGACAGAGCAATACAGTAAGTATATAGAGTTATACAGAAAGTATTCATATGCCTTGGTTTCAAAATGTCTGGGAACCACTGCTCCATAGTGACATTTTTTAAATGTCAATATGCAATAAAATACTTAATCATACTGTTTAAGTGTGACCCAGCAATACTGGAAAAGACATTGTGGTTATAATATTAGAATTGTTTATGAGGTTATGATACTTATTGTTGCATTTGTTTGCAATAATCATCATGCCTACTTTTTTATTATTGTAAACCTTATTTCAACACATATTGCCTTGCAGTCATAAGGATTCTTTGTTTCATAAGCATACTTTGTTGATCTGAATTAAATGCATGATTTATTACCAGTGTGTTTTTGTTCGATCAGAATTGGCTCGAGAGCTTGAATTCAGTGAGGTACAGATCAATCAGATAAGAAATGAGAATCCAAATTCCCTACAAGACCAAAGCCATGCCCTCATAAGGCTATGGAAAGAAAGGGAGGACAAAAATGCTACAGGTAAGATTACTGATCATGTGTTTTCCTTTAGTTTGTATTTAAATTTGCATTGCTCTATTCACTAGATTACAAACATTATTAAATTTGAGATCAGTTAATTTAAATAATTATTTTAAGTTTTCTGCTCAGCCACCACCAGTGTGCAGCATCCTGAACCCACTTTTCTGTCATTAATTCAGCTGCAACTGCTTAAAAGACAGAATTAATTTTAATTCAATAAACTTTCTACAATTAGATTTTTTTTGTTTTTTTTTAAAGGCATCATGGAAAATTTTTGGTAAAAAACTAAATTCCATTTTTGAGCAAAACAGCACTGTTATGTTGAATTTGAACTAATCAGCTATTTGGCGAAGAATATGGACTGTTCTAAACAGCAATTGTTGTTAACCTCTGTGAAATCATTAAAACATAAAACTCCAGAGAGTCTGTAATCAAAAAGGAAAAGTAACAGAGCCTGTGTCAAAACAAGATCCAAACCAAAGTGGCAGATATGATACCTGCTCTGATGACTTTTTTTTTCTGATATAGACTTTGTCAGAATATCATATTACTGTCTTGGTGCAGCATGACAAATCTGCTCTAATACGGTGATCACCAGTAACCATGGGGTAACCATCATATTCATCCACACTGTACAGAAGTGCCAAAAAACAACTGATGTAAAAGAAATACTCTGCAAGTAACATACAACTGTATGTTTCAATATCATGGAAATAGAGAGGCCAGTATCGTGTAGTGTAGCTTTAATAATTTTTTTCTTCTTCATTTTGGCACTTAACCCTCTACTGCATAGTGTTGCCCTCAGGCAACGGAAAGTTTTTCTTATGCCCCATGTTCAGTACATGATTTTTTAAATGATTGCAACCAATTAAAATGTTTGAAAAGTATCAAAGAACAGTCCAATAAGGTGTGGGAGTCACTATCAAGCACCACTTGAAGGCGGGACATCCTGTTCTGACACATGGTCACAGGAGCACATGGTGTGAGAAAAAGGCAAGATTATTTGCTTTAGTAATCTTATTTAAAATGACATAAACTGTACATAAAAAATATGTGTGTGTGTATGAAGGTGTAGAGAAGACTTTTGTCAGGTTTTATGATTTTTTTTTTATTTTGCATGTTCAGAAATTCAGTTTTTCTTTTCGTTGCCTCAGGGCAACGTTATGCAGTAAGGGGTAAAGAAGCAGGGGTCCACAGCTCCCATCCCTAAGCAGGATTTCCCATTGACAATACATACGGGCAAATAATGTGTGACAAAAAGGGAAGATGCAAGTTTCCTGGGTGCACAGGAACACCCAAAGTGATGTGCAAAAAGTGTAATGTGCACCTCTGTTTCACAGCAGAGAAGAAGTGCTTCTTGAAGTTTAACACGGAGTAAAATCTCATTCCATGAAGTACATGATATGACACGACACACTACATCAGAGCTGAGAAACTTCGGTCCTGGAGGGCCACTGGCCTGCAGAGTTAGCTCCAAACCTAATCAAACACATCAGAACAAGCCAATGAATGTATTTTAAGATCACTCGAAAACTACAGGCAGGTGTGTTTAATTAGGGTTGGAGCTAAACACTGCAGGACAGCGGCCCTCCAGGACCAAAGTTTCCCAGGCCCGCACTACGATACAAACCTACGTCTGTATCAAATGCAATACATCAATGCGTTTCAAGTGTTTTTCCCTTTTCACTTATTGATTTCTTGACATTTTTTTGACAGATTTGTGATTTTGTATTGCTCTCTGAACATTGTCCTATGATATGCGAATAGAGAATTTCCTTTGTGATTTTGCACCTTTGTTGCCCTGAGGCAACGAAAAAATATTTTGGGATATGGGGGGGGGGGGGTCAAAAAATGTTTTATCAATAAAATGTTCCCAAATAAACCAAAAAATGATGTGGAATATTTTTTTGTCATGTACCATCAAAATTCATGCAGTAGAGGGTTAACTCTCCATTGTTGTAAACTGATTGTAAGTTATGATATTATGGCTTTGTGGCAGCGGGTTCTGCCAAAGAAGGAGGATCACTCACATTGTCAGGTTGTCCGTTGCATTCTAGCAGACAAAAATATACATAACATAATCTCTCTACTTGTCAGCAGAGAACACTTTGATGAAGACACTTACAAAAATAAATCGTATGGACATTGTTCATCTCATCGAAACAAAAATCATCCAGTCCAGTCAAGAACAGTCATCACACACCTATGCAGAAATTGAGCAAACCATATCATTGGATCATAGTGAAGGTATGGATGATAATGACTTGAAACTTATTAGGTTAGTGTTTTTTTAGAAAGTCACATTATATTATTTATCACTTTTCCAGCAGATGATGAATCTCTTCACTTTTACAATGATTTTACAACATTTCAACAGAATGTCATGTTGACTATGTTGGCCTTGCAGGTTTTTCAGCCTTACAGGAGGACATAGACAGCCCCAGGCCGGGTCGGCGAGCAGAAGTCACGAAAAAAGGATCAGAACTTGGGCCTCTGGTGGCATCTGTCGAGGATCTCTCCTGCAATGTATCTTCCCTTGATGATACCCAGAAAGAGAGGTTGCTGACAGACGAAGAGATGGGCTCAGAGTAAGTTAATTCTATTCCTGACCTGTACCATTCAAAATGTATTAATAATATACTGTAATAAGTTATTTAAATTTGATTCTCTATTTGTCAGGGTGGTCAGAGCCTCAGCACATAGTTCCTTTGATATGGTTGGACTGAGGCAACAATTCCCAGGCACTATCAAAAAAGTAAGTCCCTTCTTTACCCTGTACAAAGCTGTTCCCTGGAGACTGCAGTCTCACGTTTATGGCCCAGTTTACAAAGGTGGTACTATTTCCAATGAATCATCAGACAATACACATGAAACTGTGAATGATCCTCTCCAAGAGTTAGGAGCTACTGGGGGTCAATTTATCCCAATATCCACCCAACAGAATGATGAACAGATTGTCCCACCTGTTAATTCAATGGAAGGGTACAAGCTGAGACAGAGACAAACAACCTTGTCAGATTTTGGGCACACCCTATTGGAATCTGAGAATGCCGAGCCAGATTTCAATGAGTTGTCTGTGGAACTCAAGCAAGATTCTGAAGATTATATTACCTCACCAGTCTCCAGTGCAATACATTTATTTACATCCCCATCAAATGAAAAGACAGAAATTGCATCTGCCTCAACGAATAAATATGAGGTTGCGCTTCCAAAGAAACCAAGTGAGAGTGAGGAGTATATACAGCGCCACGTTGAGGAAGTTTCTGACAGATTCTATAGAACCCTTTTTGGTGAAAATTATGTCTTACCTGAGCTATGTGAAAAGAGTGTAATTGTAGAGACTTATAGGTTCCCTGAAAATGAGATTTCTTCTGTGGATGAAGGGAATTGTAACATCATTCCTGTCTGTGTACAAGAATCTTCAGATGTTTCCAAAGATAGTGATGTTAATCAGTTTGGAATCACAGAATTGTCCACTGAAAGAGTACAAAGCATAACTCAATTAATTTCAGGTCCTCTTCAACAACCTAGCATGTCTTTTGCATTTGTAAGTGGAACAGACATTACAGAGAAGATTACCCATTCTACACTCAGTCAAATGTCACTTGATTCAGTCACTAAGCAGCCACATATGTTCTCACTTCCAATAACTGATTCTGGTTCTTCAGAAGCAAGGGTTGAAATAGCCATGCCAATTACTGAATGCACAAAAACGGAATATACCACCTCAATATCAGCTGAAGTTGTGGGGTGTAGACCTCTTACACCTGTATCTTTAACATCCCAAGTTGAGCTAAGATCATTGTCACCAGATTTAGAGTTTGAATATATTGATAACCTTGGAATGACTTCATCTGAATATAGATCATCACCAGAATCAGTGGATTTTTTGCCTTTAGACTCACCAGTACCATTTGAATATAGAGCGTCTTCACCAGACTCGTGCATATTAATGGCTGAATTAAGAGTATCTTCACCTGAATCTGTAACTTCGGTGAATGACTACACTCTTCTCTCTGTTGACTCTCCATTGCCTGATTTTAGGCCAGCTACGCCTTTGCCAACTTTTGAAAATTACACAACAGAATTCACAATACTTGTTGAAGAATACAAAACATTACATGCACCTGGTGAAAAAACGGTTCCTCTTACAGGATATACAGAAGATTCACTAGGAGCATATTATTTGGAGGTGACTGATGACACAGAAAGACCTATTTCACCTGGTTCTGTGATTTTCTGCCAATCATTATCACCTGAATCAAATAGATCTTGGTCTCCTATGTCTATCAGTTCTGACATTTTAGATAGTGAACACTCCACTGAAAAAAGTTTTGAAAGCTATACTCCATCTCCTTATGCATTTTCGACTGAATTAAGACCATCATCTCCAGAATCAACAGCATCTCTAAATGAATATAGAGTACTTCCCCCTGATTCCCCAATTCCATGTTTTGCAACAGAAGTGCAAAATTACTCTTTAGCACTCATGACAGGATACAGATCACCATCACTAAAATCTGAAATTTCAGACATAGACTGTGATCTGATATCATTGGAGTGTCTAGCTGGAAGTCGACCATCATCCCCTGAATCAGTTGCATCTCTCAATAACCAGAGATGCCTTTCCCCTGATTCTCCTCTTCCCAGATTTACTCAAACAGTGTGGGAAAGTTTCATACCCACTAAACTGTATAGATCTGATTCATTTGAGTCCGGCCTCTCAGATAATGAAAATAAACCAATATCAGAAGTATTGCCTGAAACCAGAATATCATGTCCTGAATCATTTACATCGATAAATGAACACAGACCTCTTTCACCTGATTCACCTGTGCCTGTATATAGAACCATATTACACTTTAATGTCATCCAATTTGGGAGCCAAAGAGATTCGTCTCCTGAATTAGAAACATCTGATATTGAATATTCACATTGTGAGCCCTTGATCTGTGAGCCAAGATCTCAATCCCCAGAATCATTCATTTTAGAGCCTGAATATGTTCCTTTGTCCACGGTTATAGTGGAATGTGTTACTTTTGAAGGTGAGCCAATAGAAAAAACATACACTCAAATATTAGCTACTGAGCCCACTGAATCACTATACAATGAAGAACAAAGCGTAAGTGAATTGCCAAAACCAAAGGATACTTTTATGTCTAAACCTATGCTCAGCAATCGTATTGCCAAAGTATTTGATCCACACTACAAAGGCTGCTCCAAGCTTGTTGTTTTGGACAACACTGGAGATGTTTCAACAACTTTACATGGTCAACAAATAATATATCCACCCTCTACAGAACCCAAAATACACGATTCTTTTGAACAAAACCTACCTGTCAAGTGTACAGTGAATAGTCAGGTTTTACCTCACATTGAACTGAATTTTGAAAGTCAACGCACACCACTTTCGTCACATCATCAATTTAGACCAATATCCCCAGAATCACTTATGCTTGATGACACTCTTGAAGAAACTGAGTGTAGACCCTTGTCTCCTGAATCAATATCATCAGTTAATGAGTTCAGGCCCCTATCACCTGACTCACCTGTAACTGAATTCAGTGGATTTTTCTCTCAGAGTACCTTTCCAGTAACCGGTCATAGATCCTATTCACCTCATTCACTGTGCTCAGAAAATACAGAATATGAACCTTACTTAGAAGACCTGTTCACTGTAGAAAATTGTTTCAGGGCATTCACACCAGCATCGGACACCTCACTGAATGAGTTTAGGTTGCTCTCACCAGACTCACCATTGCCACAATTTTTCACATCCTTTGAAACAACTCCTTTAAATGAATTTAGGTCCTCATCCCCTGAATCTGCATTGTCAGAACAGGAACATGAAGTAGATCTTTTTACTCCAGTGGCTTCTCTAGAATTATATGATGAACACAGACCTCTTTCTCCTGATTTACCAATATCAGCACCAGATTCTCCAGTACCTCAATATTATGCTCACTTTGAACTTACAACTTTTTACAGATCTTCACCCCCTGAATCAATAGTATCAGACACAGATGTACAGAACGATTTACTTGATGACATGATGATTGATCTTAGAAGGTTCTCATCAGAGTCAATCAAATCACTTAATGAAAACAGACCTCTGTCCCCTGATTCACCTATTCCTGAGTTCACAATGGCCACACACACATTTATCATGCCATTTACAGGCTCTCGACCATCCTCTCCAGAATCAGTCACTTTGGATGTTGAAAATGAATTGTGCCAGCCTGACCCTAATCCAGAACAAAGATCTGACTCTCCCCAGTCTATAATATCAGAGATTGAGATTAGACCACTGTCTCCTGACTCACCTGTACCTCAGTTCATGACATTATTTCCTCAGAGTGCTTTGCCAGTAACAGCACCTAGATCATGTTCACCTCAGTCCCTGTGCTCAGAGAATACAGAATACGAACCTTACCTTGAAGATTTACTAACTATAGAATGTCGACCAGATTCCCCCGATTCAATTTTATCAGACACTGACAAAAGGCTACTTTCTCTAGACTCCTTGCCTGAATGGAGACCCATTTCACCTGACTCTGCCATGCTTTTGAAAGACATTAGAGGGTCTTCTCCACAGTCAAATGAATCCATGAATGACTATAGACCCCTATCTCCAGACTCACCTACACCACAGTATTTTCCAGCAGTCTTTGAATCAGTTTCTATTTCAGAATATAGGTCCTCATCCCCTGAATCTGTATTATCAGAGGAAGAAAGTGAATTAAAGGTTTTCACCCTAGATTCTTCTCCAGAATCAACAGAATCTATAGATGATGATGAAAGGCCTGACTTTAGATCTTTGTCTCCTGATTCTCCAATATCTCAGTATTATACCTTTCAAATTGAACCAACAATTGTTACAAGTTACTTATCACTATCCCTTGAATCAGTACTATCAGAAATAGATATACAGACAGATGTATTTGATGACTTGGTGATTGACCTTAGAAGGTCCTCATCAGAGTCAATCACATCACTTAATGAAAACAGACCTCTGTCCCCTGATTCACCTGTTCCTCAGTTCAAAGTGGCCACACACACATTTATAATGGCACTTTCAGGCTCCCCACCATCCTCTCCAGAATCAGTCACTTTGGATGTTGAAAATGAAATGTGTCAGCCTGACCCTAATCCAGAACAAAGATCTGACTCTCCCCAGTCTATAATATCAGAGATTGAGATTAGACCACTGTCTCCTGACTCACCTGTACCTCAGTTCATGACATTATTCCCTCAGAGTGCTTTGCCAGTAACAGCACCTAGATCATGTTCACCTCAGTCGCTGTGCTCAGAGAATACAGAATATGAACCTTACCTTGAAGATTTGCTAGCTACAGAATATCGACCAGATTCACCCAATTCAGTTTTATCAGATACTGACAAAAGGCCACTTTCTCCAGACTCCTTGCCTGAATGGAGACCCATGTCACCTGATTCTGCCATGCTTTTGAGAGATATTAGAGGGTCTTCTCCACAGTCAAACGGGTCCATGAATGAATGCAGACCACTATCTCCAGACTCACCTATACCACAGTATTTTCCAGCAGTCTTTGAATCAGTTTCTGTGACAGATTATAGGTCCTCATCCCCTGAATCCTCATTATCAGATGAGGAATGTGAATTAAATGTTTTCACCCTCGATTCATCTCCAGAATCAACAGAATCTATGAATGATGAAAGACCTGACTTCAGATCTTTGTCCCCTGATTCTCCAATAAGTCAGTATTATACCTTTCATTTTGAACCAGCAATAGTAACAAGTTACATATCACTATCACCTGAATCAATAGTATCAGACACAGATGTACAGAGCGATTTATTTGATGACTTGATGATTGATCTTAAAAGATCCTCATCAGAGTCAATCACATCACTTAATGAAAACAGACCTCTTTCCTCTGATTCACCTATTCCCGAGTTCACAATGGCCACAAACACATTTATCATGCCATTTACAGGCTCTCCACCATCCTCTCCAGAATCAGTCACTTTGGATGTGGAAAATGAATTGTGTCAGTCCGGCCTTTACCCAGAGCAAAGATCTGACTCTCCTCAGTCTATAATATCAGAGATTGAGATTAGACCACTGTCCCCTGACTCACCTGTTCCTCAATTCATGACATTATTCCCTCAGAGTGCTTTGCCAGTAACAGCACCTAGATCATGTTCACCTGAGTCGCTGTGCTCAGAGAATACAGAATACGAACCTTACCTTGAAGATGTACTAACTATAGAATATCGACCAGATTCCCCCGATTCAATTTTATCAGACACTGACAAAAGACCACTTTCTCCAGACTCCTTGCCTGAATGGAGACCCATTTCACCTGACTCTGCCATGCTTTTGAAAGATATTAGGGGATCTTCTCCACAGTCAAATGGATCCATGAATGACTGTAGACCCCTGTCTCCAGACTCACCTATACCACAGTATTTTCCAGCAGTCTTTGAATCAGTTTCTATTTCAGAATATAGGTCCTCATCCCCTGAATCTATATTATCAGAGGAAGAATGTGAATTAAATGTTTTCACCCTAGATTCTTCACCAGAATCTATAGATGATGATGAAAGGCCTGACTTTAGATCTTTGTCTCCTGATTCTCCAATATCTCAGTATTATACCGTTCAAATTGAACCAACAATTGTTACAAGTTACTTATCACTATCCCCTGAATCAATACTATCAGAAATAGATATGCAGACAGATGTATTTGATGGCTTGGTGATTGATCTTAGAAGATCCTCTTTGGAGTCAATTCCATCAAATGATGAAAACAGAGCACTGTCCCCTGATTCACCTTTTCCTGACTTCACACCATCCACACAATCATTTATCATGCCAGAGACAGGCTCCTGTCCAACTTCCCCAGAACTGGACTGTGTGGTTGATGAAAATACACTTTATCAAACTGACCATAATTCAGAACAAAGACCTGACTCTCCCCAGTCTATAATATCAGAAACTGGGGGTATACCACTGTCCTCTGACTCACCTGTACCTCAATTCAGTGTGTTATTCTCTCAGATTACCTTGCCAGTATTAGAACGTGGATCATGTTCACCTCAATCACTGTGCTCAGGGACTACAGAATATGAACCTTACTTTGAAGACCTGTTCATTAGAGGCTCTTCTCCAAAGTCAATTGAGTCCATGAATGAATGTAGATCTCCTGACTCACCTATACCACATTACTCAGAATTATTCATTGAACCAAGGCCAATAAAAGGACATGGGTCATCCTCACCTGAGTCTATGACATCAGATGTTGGTTATGAGTTATATGAGTTAGAGATCAGTGCATCAAAATGTGAGTACAGACTTCCTTCGGTGGCTTTAGTATCAGAGAATGAACCCACCTCAGGTGAGATTAAATCTCATTTGGTTTATTTTAGGGCATCCTCGCCAGACTCTGACACCTTAGTTAATGACTTTAAATTTCTCTCACCTGACTCGCCTGTGCCACAATATTTCCCAGCAGTCTTTGAATCAGTTCCAGATTATGGGTCTTTATCAGATATGTCCTCATCCCCTGAGTCTGGATTGTCAGAGGAGGAACTAAATGTTTTAACCTCAGAAGCTTCTCCAGAATCTATAAATGAAGGCAGATCTCTCTCCCCTGATTCACCTATACCCATGCCAGATTCTCCGGTACTTCAGTATTATGCTTCACACTTTGAACCAACCATGGTAACAGGATACAGGTCAACATCTAATCAGACAATATTATCAGAAATAGAAATGCAGACAGATGTATTTGATGACTCGCTGATGGATCTTAGAACATCCTCACCAGAATCAATCACACTGGTAACTGAAAACAGGCCACTGTCCCCTGATTCACCTGTTCCTGAGTTCACACCATCCACATACACATTTTTCATACCAGAATCAGATTCGCTATCAACTTCCTCAGTCTCTCTGTGTGATGAAAATGAATTCTATCTGTCAGACCTTAGTACAGGGCAAAGACCTGACTCTCCAGAATCAGTAATTTCAGAAATTGAGCCTAGACCAGTTTCCCCTGACTCAGTAAGTGATTACAGACCAATGTCACCTCATACAGCAAAGTCTGTGGTAGATCGTGCATCTCCAAAATTCTTTACATCATTGGAAGAGCGTAGAACATTACCTCCAGACTCTGTTCCACAGTTTTCTTGTATACATAAAATATCAGCAATAAATGTATACCAATCAGAGTCCTCTGAGTCACCTACATCAGAGACAGACATTGAACTTTGGGTAATTGCATCTCAAGCCACTGAACAGAGACCCTCCTCACCTGAATCGATCATGTCCTTGAATGAAAAAAGACCATTATCACCAGACTCACCTATTTATGACTTTAAGTCATCAGTGTATGTAAATGTCACCCCAAAAACCACATACAGATCATCCTCCTTAGAATCAACTGTATCTAACGTAGAATTTGACATGGCGAGCTTTGCATCTGAGGATGTTACATGGACTGAAAATAGACCCTTATCTCCTGCATCAGGTGAAGTATCTCCTGTGGATCAATGTCATTTAGAAATAGAACACAGTCACACTGATGATCAAAGCCATCAGTCATCCAACATTGTGACATATCTGCCATTACACAAGACTTTCAGAATGGTTTCTCAATATGAACTTGTGTACAAAGCTGTTCCCTTAGCTTTAATTTCCCATGTGTATGATCCTCAATATAGAGGCGAAACTTTCTGTCCAAAGCCAGGTGTGTTTGAGTATACTGGATGTAAAAAGGAGGCAAATACGGGGTGGGTTTTTCGAAACCCATCACCCGAAGCAGTAACATTAGACACAGAACTAACTGAAACTATTACACCAGAACCTTTAGTTTGTGAGACATTTTATCAACCTGAATCACCTGAATCAGTGATAATTGAATCTGAAGATGAGTTTTATGAGAATTTGAATGATTTGTCATTATCTGACATTGATGAGATTAAGAAAGATTTACCTGTCTTCAAAAATGATTCTGGTTTGCTGAATCTAGTGACATTTGAACAATGCATGGAACAAATTGTGTCTCCACATGAAATAGAAGAGCTTCAGTCTGTTTCTGAAATTAGGATTGAGTGTTCATTTGATGATGGACTACAACCAAACGCATCTCACAATATAGCATCCGAGCAAACACAAAAGGAGACACAAAGGGTAACAAAGACAATTACTTACTGTGAAGAACAGGACATAATCACAACAACAAGTGCATCTGCAAATGAAGAAACTAGCAAAGGCCTCGAAATCCATAAAACAGATGAAAAGAGACACATGGAAAGTCCACAGCAACAAAAAGAAGATCTAGGACATGATTTAAGAAAACTAGCCCCTCAAGATCACAAAGAAAGGGTAAGAAGTTGAGCATGCAGCTGTGAATCTTGTGCGTTCTTAATGTATGAACCAAGAGGAATGTAGTGTCAGATCTGCCCTAAAACACAGATTTTCACAGTTCTGGATCTACTAACAAATCAAGACTAAATGGACAACTCTTGAGGAATGTGCAGTTTACAAGAGAATAGTCAGTTCTGAGAATGCTTACTAATTCACCATAATGGTTTTGATGTCATTTTAAGACTGCATTGTTTGTAATGAGACTTATTCTCAGCTGCATGTTTGAATCTTAGTATTAAGGGAAATCCGTATTATGCATCAGATGCTAAAGCATGTAATTTTTTTCCAGTCTTTCCATGCAACAAAATCTGTTGGATTTGTTTTATGTAATTCATACAAATAGGGAGAAACATTGTTTTGTTTCCTTTCATTTTGCACAGGACAGTGTCTCAGAGGACATTAATTTAGTGTCTCAAGTGAAAGATTTGAGTCTAAGAAAAGGATATACACCATCAATTTCAAAAAGTTTAGAGCCTCAACTAAATTTAACAGCATCCTTGATGACCAGTGAATCATCGAAAGAGCCATATCTAGCCACATGTGTCTCCAACATACCTGAGCACAATAGATCTCAGGCCGTCTTTGATTTGGAGGCCCACAAATCCACTCCTGATTCATCACCTGAAGAAACTAAAGCATTAAATGGATTGCAAGAAGTAAATTCTTTTCAGTTTCATCTCAAAGACTCCCACAGAAGAGTTGAACTAAATCGAATTGATTCCTCTTTGTTTACTTTGGGTCTTGAATCACGTGATTATAAATATTTGCCCTCAAGATCTGTGAAGACACCATCAACAGGCACTCAGGTGTCACTTGCTGATTTAAGTCTCATTTCACCTATATTCATCACATCCTCTTCTGAACAAGGGAATTCTCCAGAGTTCAATGAATCTTTAGGCAAGAGAATATCTTGTGCTGCAGGGACTGTCCAGCTTTCCACAGATTTTAAATGTGTCGTTTCCAAATTTGAACAGGCATCACCATCGTTAGGTGGTGATATGCCTGAATTAAGTTTAGACTTTCCTGGAACTTATCCACTTGTAGCTGCTATGACACCTTGTACTCTGGAAGTGACTCAGGAGCTGACAGGTGACCAGATGCAGTTAGATGCCACTACAGTTTTAGATGCTGACTCTCCACTTTACAGTCTGAATCTTAAAGATAGGCCAAGACCTGTTCGTGCAGATAGCATTGAGTCACATGTTGAGTTTTTTGATTGTCGACAAACATTTTCTGATACATCTGAGGCAGAGGTTGGCTCATCAGATGTTCCTCAAACAATTCACCACATTGAGGAACTTCCATCTTTATCAAGCAGCCTTGAATATCTGACAGGCATCTCTAATCTTAGAGAGCACACACAGTTAAAAAAGGATGAGCGGCCCTTATCCTGGGCCAGTGAAGACCTACCCATAGTTCTTGAGCCAGAGGATGAATACACTGGTGAGGTTGGTGAGGAGAAGGATTTCCCTTATGATTATACAGGTGATCATTCATTTGCTGAAGAGCTACCTCCAATAGAGGGAGCAGAATATGATGACGATGATGACTCTCTAGGGAGGGTAAGCCATCTAGCATGATGTTCGCGCTCAGTTTCTGAAGGCAGAGTGTTGTAACTCCATGGCCTATGCTAACAAACTTACTCAAGCCCTAATGGAACATTTCAAAACATTTCAGTACCAGCAAACTAATATTTGGTGTTTTGATTAAAAATAATAAACATTGTGTGCACCCCATTGCTTACACGTAACTTAAAGTGTTGGATATAATGTGACAATTGACAAGCAGCAGTATTTTTCTTGACTGCATGTAAAAGGAACTTCCGGAGTACAGACTTTGCATGGTGTGACGTGCAAGTGTATGAGATATACGATAGTACTTAAGACATGCGACCACAATCCATCTCTGCTACTCTTAGGAAATAGCTGAAGAACTAGGTTTGCTGTCTGATAGTTCAGAGGAGAAGGTGTTGACCACCAGGGTGGTGCGGCGCAGAGTTGTAATTCAGGTACCTGTTTTGGGTGTGTGCGCTGGTGTCATTGGTCCCCCATTTCCATATTTTGGTGTGATATTGAACAATGAAAGTGTTTTCATTTGTTGGTACAATGATATATAAATAAACGTATGCATTAAACAGTAACATATTTCATTTCCCATAAAAAGTATTTGTCTCTCAGGACTGAAGTTAACCCCTTCCATTAACATTATTTTCAATCTCATAGTTTGAAACAAAAAAAGAAAATATTATATGAATTATATGTGAATATATACTAAGTAAAAAAAAAATGAACTAAATGTGACTGTATATCAGTTTGAATGTGGGTGGAGTCAATTTCCATTACATTCTTACAGGAAAAATTAATGGGTCTCATTAATGAAACAGAACACATTTCTTTGTCAATAACTTGTTCAGTTGAAACAGGTTTTACAAACAGATTAATCAATTTTGCTTGTGTTACATGTATGATTTTTATAATATTTTTTAGGGTGACGAGATGCCTGAAATCCCTCCTCAGACTGTGACAGAAGAGAAATACACTGACGAGTATGGAAACATGGTGGTCAAAAAGGTAAATGCTTTCATCTTTCCTGTGTCTTTACACGGATTCAGTAGACACTGGGTAGTGTCTAATGGTAACTGGTTAATTGTAGGCTGTCTTTAAAATAATGTATGCTATTTGAAATAAATATGAGTTAACTCGTCATTTAAAATGAAAATTTTGATTATATTTTCTTTAAATAGTTTAAACTTACTTTAAATAGTGTTTATTGCTGTGACAAATTATGAGCATTGGAGTGTTTTAGTTTATATTTTAGATTCTTTAATTAGTGTTTGTTTTCCTGTGATTGACACTATGCACTGGTATGTTCATTAGCCATGGCTTAGTCTCAGCCTTTCGAGGAGAATATGATACATATTGCAAACACTCAAAACACTTTTTTTTCATTATTGTTTTCTTAAAATGCATGAAGATGGTAACACAGACAATATATCTTATGTTTAAAGTTTATAACCTTGATCATTTTCAGCCTTGTGCAATTTTCTCTACACAGATAACAAGGAAAGTCATCCGTAAGTATGTGTCAGCAGATGGAGCAGAGAGAGAGGAAGTGATGCTGGAGGGTCCGCAGCAAGAGGATGTCACTGTGGATGAGGCTGATGGTTTCTCGAAAGTTGTGAAGAAGACAGTGGTGCGGAGTGGGGGAGAACAGACTGAGGTGTGAAACACCATTTGGATTTGTAAAAACAATACTATAATATGAATCAATGAACAATTCTTTAACATGAATATCAGTCATATTAGTTGGCTTAATTTGTTTAGTGAATTGACATTTCCCTTAGTAATTTCTATGCTTAATTATGCCAGTTCAAATATGTTGTATGTGATTCTGTTATTTTCACTGTTCTTTTCATTGTTCTTTCATGTTTTATCTTTCATTTAATGGGTCATTTAATGACCCATCATCGCTCATTTAGAGCTGCTGCAGTGCAGCGGTTCGGCAATCACATGACATTTTTCTGTGCTAATGTAGAGAACCACTCATTTTTCTTTGCAATTGAAATTTTACTACAAACTTGCCAGCAGTTTTAATGAGAAAGGATTGTGTGCTCAACACTTGTGTCTCTGTGTTGCGGCAAGCTATGCAGATGTGAATATTCAATTTATATTATATTTATAATTCAGTGCATTTACATCATAGACCTTCTTAAAGGGATAGTCCACCCAAAAATTCAAATTGTCATCATTTACTCACACTCATGTCATTCCAAACCTGTATGATTTTCTTTATTTCTGTGGAACACAAAAGAAGTTATTCTGAAGAGTGTTGGTCACTAAATAGTTTCAGTTCTCATTCACTTTCATTGTATGTAAAATCATTTTTCTTTTATTTGTGTTCAGCAGAAGAAATTAAACTGCTAATTCATTACCACACAGAGTATAGGTCTCCTCTGTAAAGGTAATGCTAATTGTTTAACATCTCATGTCTATGCATTTCAGGTGACCTTCTCTGAACCTTTATCTTACATTGGGGCGACATCTTCTGAGTTCGAGGAAGAGCATGTCCAAGGTCGGAAGGTCAGCAAGGTCGTCAAAACCATGGTAGTGCAAGGTGAACGACTGGAAAAACAAATTGGAGACCCTTCATTCTCATCGGATCTCCCATCAGCCAAAGACGACTTTGAAAAGGTCTAGATATTTGGTTGCATTCTCTCCTTGGCTCAGTAATTTGTCTCTCATATGTCTAGGCTTTGAGTTATGTAGGAAGCTTTGGAAAAGTGCATCTGCCTCATTTAGTTGAGAGAGAGATGGTGAAAGAGGATGGATCAGTGGTCAGAAGGTCTGGACAGTGGCATGTCCTTTAACATATAGCTGTTTAGGAGAATGGTGTGATGATAAAAGAGCAGTTACTAATACCTAATCCACCAAGTTTTGCAACAAAATGCATTTCTTTAAGATGTCCTATTATGCCTCTTTTTACAAGATGTAATGATGTCTTAGGTGTCCCTATATCATTTCAGCTCAAAATGTCCTGCAGATCATTTATTATTCCAGGCTGTAAATGTCCCCTTTTGCCTGGCTTGCTTATGTTCCAAAACACACAAAGTTCTCATAAACACAGTCAGTTGTGTCTGTGAATGTAAACAGCTGCATGTGTATCAGTCTGTTAGATCTGTGAAATAGACGTGATGACAACACACTACCAACACAAATCAACCAAGGCCAAGGCTAAGTGATGTGTCATTTGCAGTTGTATATTTTTAATGTCTAAAGAGTAAAGAGTGTAACTAAACTGTTATTCAAAGGAATGGCTAACAAGATTATCATATAATGACCTAATCATTCAATTTCAAAGATGTTCACATCTTTCCACTCCAGTTGTGACTCTGCTATGTTGATTTGTAGGACCTGGATGCATAAGACGTGCACTCAGAAAAGCACAGTAGTGAAGGATGGCCAAGCCAAACAAACCCACCTGGAACGACTGGAGGACACCCCGGATTCCCTGCGACCCGATGACCTACAGCAGCACCTGTATCAGCTGCTTCAACGCTACTGTACTCCAGAGGTGACTGAAGAGCCTGATGTAGGACAAGATTCAGATGCAGGAGAGCAGGACAAACAATAAGGCACCACCTCCTACAAATTTCTGCTTATGTATGTCTGTAGCCCTTTCTAATAACACAAAATAATTCTTCACTTGCTTACCAGATCCCCTTTTATTATTTATTGCTTGATCTTTTTATTCATGGCAAATAATGGAAACATTTTAACTGCATTATGGCTGAATGTTTTTTTTTGTTTGTTTGTTTTGTTCCTGACTGAATTTATTTTCTCATTTTGTGACCAAAGATAGTGTTACCTGAATTGCTGATTGATTTGTATGAAACATGGATGTTTGTGTGTGTGTGTGTGTCATTTTGGTTGCTGTGGTATTGTAGAAGCAGAACTAAACATAATAATGAAAATCGAATATGGGTCAGTTTGGATGCTGAGCTTATTGTCTAGCCACTAAAGGTGTGAAGACATTTGTAAATAATGTACTTTGTTTTGAAAATGTTTAAAAACACTGTCATATACTCTTTTGTCTCCTGTAATTGCTGTACAACTGCATCAATGGACTGCTGTAATTAAAAACATGTCAGATTACTTGCTCATAATCTCACAACAGACCTGATAAAATATCATCAAAATATCTTTGGGGCATGTGAGTTTGTAACCACAGTTAATCAAGTGCAAGCAATCAGCTATCTGATACTGAACTGGCTATGTATTTATACTGGCTATGACTGAGATTTAAAAGCAACAAATAAATATCATGCTGTAGTCTTTCTTAATCCCAGAATGCTTCTGAATGGTTTTTTACACAGATTATGTGAGAATTTGTCAGTTTTAAGTCAATGAAATTGCTTGTTTTTTTTCACCATATGTTCTCCACTATTGAAGCATTTCATAGTGAAAGAATGCTCTCATTATCTACACATCCAGTTTTGTGTCTGACATATTTTTCACTGTGTATCCTGTGTACAGAATATGTATGTGTGTGTTCTCAGATCTCCTCTGTGACAATGCAATGTTTGTTTATTGAAAACATTTTTTTTCCTTTTCATCTTTTTTTTTTTCTTTTTGAATGAATGTTAAATTAATCCCATTTTCTGTCATTTTTTGCAATCCCAGTTTTTTTTTTTAAGTATGACTGAATTCAATGATAATTTGAATCCCCTTCCAAAACAGTGCCTGTGGGCTTGACTTGTATCTTCCCTATTTGTGATGCTCCTCTAAGCGCTTACAGTAGAACTCAGAACAGGGAGGGAAAGTGATTAAAATTTGCCTGTTTTGTTTATTTTTTTCCTCTGCTGTTGCAATGATGTAAAATAATAACAATAATAATAAAAAATGAAATGTTAAGCTCACTGTTTTCTTTTCTATTAGAAAAAAATATTCTGAATTTAAGAAATTTAAGAATGTTGTTTAGGTGAATTAAGACATTTCAGAGAAGACAGGCAAATATTGCCTTAATTGAGCAGTTTCTTTTAGCAATTTAACTTCCATTTTGTAATATTTTGAGAACATACACTACTATTTAAAAGTTTGGATATATTTTACTACATTTATGTTTCTCATACATTTGAATCAAAGACATACTAAAATGAATTAAAGCCTGAATTTTGTAGACAAATATAAATTGTGGATATAACAAAGTCAAAAGTATAGCTTTGTATGTATGAATTGGAGAAAACCTGAAAGGAAAAGCAGCCAAGTGTCCTCCTTTAATACTGTTTAAAAGCATCAGGTTTGTTCAGATAATGTTATGATCAAGAATGTCCATATTCATAAGGTACGATTAGGTATGTGCAAAATTCTGAATGTTAATGTTGCTAAAATGTTTAATAGTAGAGCAGGCTACAGCTGCATGTATATCCTAATAAAATTATACAACAGTACCAGGTAGAATAATTTATTGCTGATGCTTGTTCTAAATTGTGGCAAATGATGCAAAAACAATTTAAAAGGCATATTTAGTTTTAATACCCATTAGACCCAGTAAAAGTCATATTAGGGGGGAAAAAAAGCCTGTCCACCATGTGTTTGTGGCAAATGTGATGCATGATAGATTTGCGAGTTTATGTTTGTCTGTGAAACTGTGCAGAGGTTTTATATCGCAAAGAAACATTGTTTTCTTTGTAATGAATAATAGTATGCACACTTTCAAGAGTTTAATTGAGGATTCAGAAATGGTTTGGGGAAACTCTGGACACTTTAATGCCACGCACGCTGGTACATTTCTTCACTTTGTACTGCAAAGTGAGATTTAAGTAAAACAAAACAAAAATAAAGGAGTAAAAAGAAAAAAAAAAATAGAAAAGGAGATCTGGTTTAAAAGCATATTTTCCCACTGCAATGACAGCATTTACATAAAGCATGCATTAATGGCTAAATAAAGCAAAAAGAAAACATATGTTTCACTCTCCTTACCATTAAAGAAATATTCTGGGTTATACAATTTAAGCAGCATGTGTCAATTACTATTACTATTTGTACAGTACAATAATGAATCTCAAAATTGCCTAAATCATCTCTTTGAGGTGGAGCTACTCTTCCTGGCCGAGGCCAGTTCTGATTTCGTGTCTGTGGTAATCAACTGTATACCACAGATGCTTGTAGAATCATAAAGGCTTTAGTTGTACTTAATTTTAATGAAATATTACTTTAATAATAAGCTAAGAAACAACATATATCTACTATAATGCATTCTTCCACAAAGCTCAGTTTGATGTTTGATAAAGTTTAGATGGAATTAATTTCTGACAAGCATAAAATCAAAATGATTTCAACAAGTGTTTTGCAGAAATCACACATTTTATTAGATGTTTTACATATTTAGAAATCTAGTATATCAAGTCCTCTGGTTCTATTAGTCCTTACTCCATAATGTTGTACTGTAACCTAATATATTACCATAATGAACTGGATTTAGAATCAAAATTCTATCTGACAAACAATCTTCCTGTTTTAATAGTACACTGTGGCATCACTGTGTTTTCATACATTCTTCGTTTTGTGTAAGTAATTACCAATGAGATGTTCAGTCAAGGTTTGTCAGAGACTCGCATAAGAAATGGAGAGAACGGTTCTGGATCTGTATGAGAGATGACTAATAGTGAAAAGTCATGCATTATTAATAAAAGATAAAAATGAGAATGCAACCTGTTTAGATTTTCCTCAAGGAGTACCACAAATTACAGTGAGAAACAGACACATTCGAAAATGTACACAATTAAGTCACCACAGCAAAACTAAATTTCACACAATTCATTGAAAAGCAAGGAAAAACTTATCTGGCTTTGCTAGCCATTTGCGTTTTTACAGAATGAGCATCTGAGCATATTTGGTGTAGTGAAGTGTGAGTTGTTACATTCTTTTTTCATATATTCAGATGTACGATAACTATGACAATTCATGAGCAAAAAAAATAAAAATTAAATAAAACATTTTCCCTTCTCAGAGTTTTTGGATTATCCAAGAAAATAGCACTATGCTTCCTATGTGTGCTAAAAATAAACTATTAATACTCCAAAGTGTAAAGCAGAAATGGCACTTCACATAACTTCACAAAATGTACATCACTGAAAACCATAAGCAAGCTCATATTTTTCATTTTAAGAAATAAGTACATTTTGGATCTGTCATTAACAATATAATGACAAATTCAATAAAAAAAAAAAAAAAAAAAAAAAACTTGATTATTTTCTGATATACAGTACCCCTGTACCCAAACACCACAGATTACTAACAAATGGCTCCATATATTTTGTTATACAAAAATGTAACCCTTTAAAAAAAGATTAAAGTACTAAGAACATGCTTTTCACATAAATGAATATAGTGTATAAACAGCATACTCAAAACATGTAAATGTACTCACATACAAACACACCACATCCTGATCTGAAATGATTCTCCAACCTTCTATATTCTATTAGTCCAACAGTAAATGTAAACAAGACTCTAGTACAGTAGAGCAAACTATGAAGATCATGGTTGAGTTTGGCCAGACACTTGTTGAAGCTCAGCTGACAGGAAAGGCTGTGCTCTGGAGACCTTATTAACTGAAAAATAAGAAGAAATCACATATTACCTCATTACAAATATTTTTTTTTTTAGTTTTTTTAATATGTTGGCCAAGTTCTAAAGTGTGACTTTTTAAGGGGTAGGTCTGCATTAAAAAACAAAAACATCCGCTATGTGTCACTTTAACTCTTAAAAACAAAGATTATCATCCACGGAACTTTTCCTCTACACAAAAGGTTCTAAATATTGGAAAAAGGTTCTTTAGATTATTACAGGGTTAGTTCACCTAAAAATTAAAATTAACTACCACTCTTTACTCCAACTCGCTCAGAAAAGCACACTAAGAAAGTTATTTCAGTTTTTTTTTTTTTTCTTTTAATAAATTTACGAAGTTGTAACAATTCTGTTTTTGCTTTGCCATTATGGTTTAGGGAGTGTAGATTGATGTTAAAGCATTTTAACATAAGGCAGCAACATAAAACATGAAAAAAATGAAGGGGTATGAATACTTTCACAAGGAACTGTATACATATAAATGTACAAAATATAATCCATGTACTTTCTTCTCCGTGGTGATATTATCTGCTGTGTTTGCCGCAACAAAAAGTTACTGCGTTCAGCTGTCTTTCTGACTTATCTGACAACCGTAGTTCCGATCCAGAGATATTCAACTCAGTACGGACAACATAGCACATAATAGATTTTTGTGTTTTTATTAATCTTGATGTGCAGTCAGATACAGAAGGCTTGTGATACTGAGATACTTTTGTGACATTTTTAAAAAGCTTGATGCTGGTCACTATCCACTGCCATTATATGGGCGAGTGTGAGCAGGACTTTTTTTTTTAATTCTCCTTTTGTGGTCAACAAAGAAAGGCATTAGAACAACACCAGGTTGAGTAAATGACAAATAATGACAGAATTTTCATTTTTGGATGAACAATCCATTTAAAATGTTCTTTACACTAAGACAAAAAGAGAGAGAAACATTTTAAGAACTGTTCACTGAAAGGTTCTTTGAGGAACCCATAATGGTTTAACACATAATACAACATATACTTGCTTTTCTTTAACAGCTAGTCCAGAACCAGACCAACATTAATCAGCATTAACTAGCCTGGACAAACAGGTCTCTTTAACAGAGATGATTGGGACCATGCACACAAAAACACAGACCTCACTTGGTGGGCACAGTTGGTGAGCCAGACCGGTGGAAGTGGATGTTCTGCCATTTGCCGTCCCGACGGTGCCAGACACGGGTTTCTTCAGACTGCATGGTGCGAGGCATATTGTTGACATCCATGTATTGGGTGAGCCTTATATAAGCGATGCATGCAGCATCCTCACCGATCAGGTGTACATGAGGGTTCAGCAAGATGGTGTGGATGGGTTTGTGGCCTTTGGAGAGAGCTAGAGCAGAGGACAATAATACTTATGCTTGTGTCATTCAAGGCACTTTCACCCTTATTAAGACAATATGCATGCATGTGGATGCATTTAATTAGACTAAAGGACACATTTACTTTAGTCACAACACTTGTAAAATGCAGTAGATTTTATAAATTCATCTTCATATCATTCTAAACATTTCAATATTTCTTCTGTGGAACACAAAACTATATATATATATATATATATATATATATATATTTTTATTTTTTTTTAATTTATTTATTTGTTTTTTTTTTAAATATGCTTATCATTATAACAAAAGTGGAGACAACTAAGTACCAAAATGACACACACACACACACAAAATTATAGCTGTATTAGTATATAAGAGCTTTTTATGAGGAACAGTCCAAAAATAGCTATTCACTGTTATTCTTCTCCTCCAGTGTAGCTCTCACATCAAACTTGTCATATGAAGATACAATGTGCGAGGTCTGACATCAATAAAACCAAACACTGCTTGTTCTCACATGTTGTGAGCTGATGCCGTAGCTGATGTACAGATGAACGGAACATTGCATTTTCACTCAAAAATAAACAAATAAATATATAAATAATTAAAGAAATAAGATAAAGAAATAAATAAGTTGGAAATCAGAGATTATCTATTTCAAAATTTCACATTTACTATAATTCAAATACTGTAATTACTGTAATTCACTTTCTTTTGATTTGTGAAATTTTCTAGCAAAAATGGCTTCCAAGTAAATCCTACAACAATATTTTTCATTGTTCTTGTGAACTTCAGTTTGCTCTAATCCTAACATTAAGCTATAGCATGGCTTCAGAAGACTTGAAATATATACTTTTTTCCCCCTTTTTTTTTATTGTTAGAGCTTGACAGCCCACTTACTTTCTTAATATGAAAACATCAATTATTCCTTAAACATGTAACATCATGTCTTACAGTTTTCAAAGTAGAACCTGTGGAAATCTGTCCCTTCCACTAGGTTTCCCAAAGCTTCAGGTTCAAAAGATGTCAGTCCAGGGTCACAAATCTTCCTGTGGAATACAACATAATTTAAAAACTAAAAGACACAATAAGGCATTCTTTAACAGAGTGAAGGCAAAATAAAATAATAATAAAAAAAAAAACTGAATGAAATAAACACTCACGTGTACGCTTCAAAATCTCCATTATTAATGGCTTCGATCAGCAGCTCTGTGACTTTAATTATCTCCTGTTTCCGTGCTAAAGCACATAAAGGCAAAAAAAAAGGCAGTGAAAAACTGTGCAAAAAACTGTAGTCATTATCCTTTAGCTGATGATCAGACAAGACTGTGAAATACATTAATTTTAAACAGTACCCAGTGCAAACAGTAATGTTTGATTATCCACCAGTGAATGGCTCTTATGAGTCGGTTCTTTAAAACAAATCAAACAGATTTGCAAATAAAAACTGGCCAGCTACCAATGTAAATCAAATCTTAACCCCTTACTCACTAACGTTTAATTATGTGGAGAACTGTACTGTTTTATGCATACCTCTATAAAGCAATTTATTGATTCAACCTTTTTTCAAGCCAAGGGAATCTTGATGAACAGAAAGATGGACCGGGGACCCCATGGACTTCATATTGTATAAAAACTGGGTGTTGCATTTTTAGCCTGGCCAGTAAGCTGTGTATAGTACCATGTTATTTATTTATTTATTTTTTACTTTTTAATGATTCTTGTATTGCAAAGCTGATAAAATCGTCATTTTTCATAATTGCAATTTTGTAACACTTCTCCTTATTTAGAATATGATCTAGCAATACCTTTATTCTTTTGAGTCAGTTGTTCTTAAAGAATGCATCAAACAGTAAGCCATACCATAAGTTAAATATATTAAGGTTCTACAATATATAAATATATTGTGGAAACTTAAATTCCTGTAGAGCTGCTTTGCAACGATTTGTATCGTAAAAAGCGCTATACAAATAAACCTGAATAAACCTAAGCAAAATTATCCAAACTGGTCTGAATCAATCAGTCTGTTTACTCAAGCACTAAATCACTTGGAGTAAAATAATACAACAATACATTATAAGGGAGAGAATAAAAAAAAGCACCTGGATGAAGTGGAATATTTACCTAAAATCCACTGATAACAATATGCTGAAATTTACGCTATCATTTACTGTTATGCTATCATTCATGAAAGCACTTACCATAAAAATCATTGCACATGTTTTGTATGTTTATATACATGAACATGGTTATCAAAGTTAATGGTGTAAGATGTTTTTGAAAATAAAACCTTTGGTATGCTTTTTTGAAAGACACATGGTTTTTTAGATAAATCACCCAACAACTGTCAGAACAGGAATTTAATACATCACCACCAGATACACTGTCACCCATTTCTCTTATTAAAAAAAAGAGAACTTTGGAGAGAACTTTGTTGTTTTTGTTGCAAAAACAGAACAGTATATTTAAATGTATTGAAAACAATTAAATATAATGACATTTATTAGTGCCTATGGAGTATTGGTATGGTATTTTATTTTCTTGTTCTTTAGAGTATTTGGGGAATTGTGTTTCTCAACATCTCCATGTAATGGGGATCAGAAAGAAATATCGTGGACAGTGAACAATGTTTTGTTACATAATGCACTTGTAATTTTTTTTGGCTAATTTATTAACTAATAATATAGTTATTTACACACCGGATGCGTGCGCGCACTCAGATCACTTGGACATGGTTGTGTACAAGAGGTAAAAAACAAAATAAATACTGTTCGTTTTCTCACACAAACCGCTCGTTTCGTGTCTTAGGCCATCAATGTGTAGTTACGATGGGGAATTGTTTAATTTGGATTTCTCTGTGCGTGTTCTTTTTCCCTCTTATAGGTACAGTGACCTACACCTGCCATTATATGACTGACAGACTAGAACGGTTTGACCTAAAAATATCAAAATTGGATCTACTGAAGAAAAAAAGACACATACATCTTCGATGCCCTTGGGGTAAGCTGATAGATATCAAATTTTAATTTCAAAGTGAACTATCCCTTTAAAGTTGCTTCAAAGTAGTACTGCTTTAACTTGTAATTTAGGCAAACTGTTGGTACTGCCAACGCTATCTCACGGCAACTCGTACGTATTTTACGAGGTGGCTAATTCGTACGAATTCGTACAACCTCACTCGTACGATTTAGTATGATTTGTCTAAACCCCAGTGACGGGTAGGTTTAGGGGCGGGGTTAGGTGTAGGTCATTCGTACAAATTCGTATGAATTAGCCACCTCGTAAAATTGCCGTGAGATCGGGCTGGTACTGCATATGTTGTTTCTTGAGACAATCTACATAGTGTCAGAGGTGGTTAAATATGGCACAAGAGCTCCACCACATTAATCCACTAATTTCTGATGAAAATATAGCTGACAACTGGAGCAAATCTGAAAAAGAATAGCACATATATTGCTATCACGGTCTATCAGACAAATGGAAGACAGTGCTCCATCCCACAAACCAGCAACTCTAGCTCAAAGTCATGATTACCCTCTCAAGTGAACTGCAGAAGGGATTTGCAATTCAAAAACTAAAAATTCAACTGGGTGAATGAACTGGACACATATCTAGATGCACCTGATGACATCTACTATTGTGAAACAGTGGATGATGTCACTCAGAAAAGTGAAATATTAACAACACTGCGACTAAAACATGGGTCTTGCCAATTAAAAAAAAGAAAAAAAAAAAGGTTGATACAGGAGCTAAATGCAACATTACTGTATATCTGTATATACAGCTCATATAAACACTGATGAAACAAACAGCCTGTTGTCAATCACGAGATCAGATGAGTCAGTGGCGCCCCCTGGACGTGTGCCCAAGAAATTATTCATTGCAATGAGAGAATAAATTATAGCTGAGCTTGAGAAAATGACTGTGGCTCTGTAAGGATATGTATAGACTCAAAAAGAAACTTCTTGGGCAATGTCATCCCCTGAAAACTGGTCAATGTTTTTTTTTTTTTTTTTGGATTTTGCACATACATGGGACTTTGAGCATATTTGGAGTAGCCCTCACTACTACTTTCTAATGACCCTGCAGAGTGTGCAGTGCAATCTGCTAAATATCTGCTGGAGGAGAACTTTAGGGAGTGAAGTGACATAAAAGCTGCTTTACTTCATCTGCGTAATCTTCCATGGGATGACCTGCCATCCCCTGCCCAACTCCTCCTCTCCAGGCGCACAAGCTGAGCTGAGCTCAAGACAAGCTGACACTTTTTGTATGCCTCAACGTCAAGGCAGTACTGGCCAGGAACAGAAAGAAAAGCAAATAATATTATGACTGTAATGCCCACAGTCTTCTGCCTTTACAACTGGATCAGATTGTAAGGATGCAGACAGGGCCACCACTCCTCAACCCAACATCTACTGTATGTGGTATCCTCTCAAGCCACCCAGTACATATACAAAATTGACATCTCATTCACCATGTTCAAGAGCCTGCATCCACTGAATTCACAGAGAATGACTACAGGACCCCCTCGGAATCTTCATTTGCAGTATTGCCATCTCAAATCCAAGTACCTGCAACTGGTGCCACTGCTGCTGCAACTGCTCAGCCTAAAGTCACTTGTTCTTGGAGAGTGAGCCATCCTAACTCATGGTATCATGACTAATGAAATGGCTAAGAACATCCTTCTTAGTGATTCACAGTGTTTACATGTTATGCAACACTTCAGTCATTTTTGCAGAAAAAACTAAAACATATGTTTGGTGTGATCAGTTAGTGGTCATTAGCTTATGGGGAGGGATTCAGAGTGTAAATATTGCCCTAATTATTTACAGCGATAATTTACCCAAAAACTAAAAATTCTGTCATAACTGAAACTTGAGAGGATTCTGTCCCACCATTGAAAGTCTAAATAACCAAAACTTTAAAGAGATAAAACAGTCATAAATGTGTCCTAAAAAAATCCATATGAATTGAGTGGTTTAAACCCAGTCTTGTGAAGGGATATGATCACTTTGCATAATGAACAGATTTAATTTATGCTTTCATCCACATATAAACACATAAACAGTGCATCATGCGGTACACCGGAAGCTAGTTTGTGTGCCACGTGCTAGAACGATTTTCACTGGTTCTCATGCATCATGCACATATTCTCTACCTATGTCTGTAAATCATTGTTTAGATGTAAATAAAAGACTAAATTAAAACTGTTTTAAATTAAAAATAACTCTTCATAAGACTTGGATTAAACCACTCGATCAAAATGGATTACCCTGAGCTTTAGCATGCCTTATGGGCTTCTGGAGATTTTAAAAGTTTTGGTTACCTGGACTTTCAATTGAGAAACAAAAACCTGACAGATTTTATTAAAATATCTTAATTTGTGTTTCAAAGATGAAAATCATACAGTTTTGGAATGACATGAAGGTGAGTATAATTGATAGAAGAATTTTAATTTATAGGTGAACTAAATCTTTACCTTAATATTACATAAATTAAAAATATCAAATAAATTATACATAAATTACTGTTTAATACATTTAATATATTTTTAAGTGGAAGGAACAGTGAAACGTCTAAATGATTTTTGGCTTCTTGGCTTTGGTTAAAGTCAATGTAACAATACATTTTTTTTCTGAATTTTTTTTCCTTGCAGTCTCCCACCAGACTTTGGGCTGGTTTGTTTTTGTCTTTGTATCTAAGGTTAAAATAAGCCTTCATAAACCAAAAAAGGGCTCAGAATGTGCATAAAGGATTGTACCCCAAAGTGCTTAACTAGGATATTTAGAAAACAAGACAAATTAATACAAACTTCAGAAGTACAAGGAAACATAGATGCAACATTTAAGGACCAAATCAAAAAATGCTCGTCATACTTATCATAAAAATTAAAAATCCAGTTAGGCCAAGCTGTCTGTCCAGGAGCACAGGAGTTTCTCCAGAACCAGGAAAACTGTCCACAAAACATCTTTCTCTGTCTAAAAACAGTTTATTTAATCTTAAATTAACAGATACCAAGCTGCTATGGAAATTCCTTTGCATTCAACAACAAAGTGCAAATGAAAAAAAATCTAAAACAAGACTGTCCTCAAACAATATTTCTATCAGCTATGTAAACCATTGAAGTACTTGCCATTTTGTTTTCAGTAAAGTACTTGCCATAATACATGAACAATATGCACAATATGTGAACATGTGCATATGCATGAATGAACCCACACACAAGCAAACTCATTCACACACACCGCCACATCTCATGATTCTAACACTGTCCTAATCAGACATTTGACAAGTTTTCAGCAACATTGTTCCTTCCACACTGAAAGCAAAATGTTGTGTGAAGTGCCAAAATCACAGCCATAACACAACATATGTAGTGCTTATTACTGCTATGCAGAGTGTGATTTTGAACCATTGTGATTATACCGTAGAGGAGGCTAGTCAGGGAGTGCATTGTGCTGCATTATTTGGCTGCAAAACATTCTTTCTCCACTGACGATCTTTCAAAATAATCACAAATATTTCATTATATTATAGGATTTTTATAGGGCTCTTTCCTGTCTGTTTCAGTTCTTAGCTCAAGACAGGTGCTAGTGAATGGTTTGGGATTATGTGTTCTTGTGGTGCCATCAGCATTGACGTCATTTTCATGCAGCTCTAGAGTGATTAGTCAGAATGATTGGCTTAAAAAACCTGGCAGCACAAACAAGCACCCATAAGGCAAAGATGGCAGTATTCTGTGGGGTCCTATGCCAGCCTAACAACTGCCATTGAATGGAAATGCTCAAGGATAGCTTCCCCAGTTATTATAGATCTTCTGAGGTGAACAGAAAAAGCCTGTAAAATTCCAGTCAGACTGTAGAATTGTGCTCACTGACATGAAGCATCTTTGAGATGACTTTTTTTGACTGTGCAATTATTTTTACTGCCACTAGAGGGAACTAATGCATCACAATAACCTTAAACGTCTTATTACAACAGCACCTCAAGGGACACTTTACAATCAAAATGAGAAACAACCCCAGATGTTTGCAGTGATGCTTCAGTGCTTCAGTGACAAAATAACAGCACCAAATTCACACTCACTGTATCTTTTCAAACTCTAAATAAGACAAGAAAAAGAATGAAATAGCATTAGAGTGTGAAAAGCTTGTTTACTCACTGTGTCCAACCAGGTTAACAAACCATAGTTTTAGCTTTCTCATAGTAAGGTTTGCTCAGTGGTTTTCAAAGCCACTGAAAAGTCATTTGATTTCAATAAGAGGTGGTGATTTGACTGATGCAAATAAGAAGAAAGAGCAACACAATGCTCAGATAACAAATGACAGTGCAGACACATATTATAATTGATTGTAAGCAAGATGGATAAGGTTATGGTAACTAACTGATTTTTGTTTAGTCACAATATGATGCATTACTTTTTTTTTTTTTTTTTTTTGAAAAACCTGATACATTGTCAAAATGAAATGCTGCCTTGTTTAGTGGTAATGCATTCCATTTGTGGTCAGTGGTTCACTGTAGCCCATCAATAAAGTTAAACCAAAGAGCAGAATGCTTACTAATGACCAACAATACAAAATATTGGGAAGCTGTGTAGATCACTGTCAATGGCAGTTCTTAATCTGTAATCTTTAATGTTGAAGTGATAGTCCATCCAAAAATGAAAATTCTGTCATAATTTACTACCTCATGTCGTTCCAAAAATATATGCATTTATTTCTTCTGTGGAATGTCAAAGAAGACATTTTGAAGAATGAGGGTAACCAAACAATCAGGGTGTCTTCCGTTCATTCGTTTTTTAATTTAATATTAAAAACAGAAAAATAAGAAACCGGTTCCTTTTTTCGTTTTTCAATTTTTCAAAAAAACCGAAAAAACAAGAATTATGCTTGATTTTCCATTTTATGTTCAGGGCTAGAAAATGAATAAAGGACTTGAATTTTCGATCTCCACATGTGGGCGGGAATAAAAGGCCCCTTTCCGCTGATTGGTCAACCAAACATTAAACCGTGCCATCATCAGTTCTTCCGCAGCAGAAAACAGTCCTGCTGCTACAGTTGTATGAATTCTTAACACATTTATTGGGACTATATTTCATCACTTTCTCATCAAACAACCAGACTAACAAATGGCTAACAAATAGCCCGTACCAGGGCAGAGCTTATAGACAGGGCTTACTTCTGTGTAGGCATAAATTCGGCAACCTGCGCGAGAAATAAAAGTTATTATTTTCTCATAGCCTAAATATTAATTTATTTATCTGCACCCACAGCTACCCCCTAGCCTACATCTTTGGCACATCGCCTGTTTTATTGAGCTGAGTTTTGGACAAGAGATGAAGTTGAAATTATATAGAAATGTAAAGATATGACATTATTTCATATCAGTGTAGTATATGGTCTATTATTCAATTTTTTTTTTTTTTTGGTCATTGTTAAATTTTAGGGGTAATGTTAAATAGCCACTATAAAATAGCACATCTCAGTTACAAGAATCGAACCCCTGAAATAACACTTTGATCAATAAAGCCAGACTATTTATTTATTTATTTATTTTTTGCAATATGACAATTATTAGTTTTATTAGTAATTACTAGCCAATTATTATTATTAGTTTTTAAGTGTGTATTGCTATAAGAGGCAGTCGATTTTTTACTTTTATAAGGGTTTTTTCTAATCTTATTAAATATGTATGTCATCTTTAATGTTAAATTTTTAAATTCAGTTATTTTAGATTAATATGACACATATAGGCTGTTACAAAATAAATCAGTATCAACCAAAGCCATCTTTGCACAGGTGTATTTATGGGTTAATGTTGCCCAGAACTGCATAACATAATGTGATTAATGTTTTAAACATAACATTTTGAATACAGAAATATAAAATGGATGACAAAATGAAATGATACTTGGAATATAAAAGGATTATCGCCAGTAGGTGGCGGCAAGTCATCATGTTTATGAATGAGTCATCCATTCAACGAGTCGTTCAAAACGCTGATTCATTCTGGAAGAATCAAGTGGCTTTCTATACTATTGGGTCATTATAAATCACTCACTCAACCGATGCGTTCAAAGAGTCATATTCATTCAGGAACGAAACACCATTCTGTGCGTTATGCTGGGAGTCAGCTGCAAAGTGGTTTTTGTATGTTTAAGCAAAAAAAAAGTTGTAAAGCGGTTCTGTGTCTTTACTTAAGATGTTTATTTGGCAGAAAAATAAAACACCATTTTGTGAGACATCAATTAGGCTAATACTGAATAATGAAATAAATTCAGCATATTGTTTAAAACAAAAGCTATAACTGTTGCTTATTTACACCTAAATTGATCATGGTCTGCACTCCACTACAGTGCAAAATGCTTTGGCTCCGGGCTGTCCAGTGCGTCGTGCACACTCTATTATTATTATTATTATAGATCAGTGGTCGCGCGGCTTTGCCACACAAACTTTGATATGTAAGCTCAATAAAACAGGCGATGTGCCAAAGATGTAGGCTAGGGGGTAGATGTGAATAAATTAATATTTAGGCTATGAGAAAACTTTTATTTCTCGCACAGGTTGCCGAATTTATGCCTACACAGAAGTAAGCCCTGTCTATAGGCTCTGCCCCGGTACGGGCTATTTGTTAGCCATTTGTTAGTCTGGTTGTTTGATGAGAAAGTGATGAAATATAGTCGCAATAAACGTATTAAGAATGAATACAACTGTAGCAGCAGGACTGTTTTCTGCTGCGGAAGAACTGATGATGGCACGGTTTAATGTTTGGTTGACCAATCAGCGGAAAGGGGCCTTTTATTCCCGCCCACATGCGGAGATCGAAAATTCAAGTCGTTTATTCATTTTCTAGCCCTGAACATAAAATGGAAAATCAAGCATAATTCTTGTTTTTTCGTTTTTTTGAAAAATTAAAAAAAAAAAAAAAAAAAAAATGAACCGTTTTCTTATTTTTCCGTTTTTAATATTAAATTAAAAAAATGAATGAACGGAAGATACCCTGATTCCAAACAGTTTCAGTTCCCATTGACTTCCATTGTGTAAATGATGATAAAATGTTCAATTTGGGTGGACAATCCCTTTAAGTTTTTCTCCTAACCCGCAACCACCAAAACAGGTGCAGAGTTATTTTATTGTTTGTTTGGTTCTGTTGTATAATGTCTGGTAGGCTCAACCACAAAGAAATCTCATTCCATAAATGCAGAGTGCAGTGATCACCCATGTTCTCAGTAGACTTGGTTCCAGGAGTCTTTTTTTTTTCTCATTTATTTTCTCCAGGGATTTGAATGAATGAATGTATGAAAATTAACTACCTTATGAAATCTTGATCTCTGAATCAGTTTTACAGTATATGGTCTTGTGGATACATATGACCTGACAAAAATGTACATAAATTCACCTTAAAAAGTTCCTGACTGAATCACACAACATTAAATTCTGCTACAGCTTTGAGTAGAAAGCCAGATCTGGCATCTAAAAACAAGATATCGCTTGGCTTAACTAACAACAGCTGAGGTCTTGTGTGTGCAAATCCCAGGAAAAAAGAAAAAGAAAAAAGGATACACATCAAGTGATTTTTACTCATTTGCAATCATGTCTACTGGTTCAGCTATCAGTGTACACCATTTTAAAACTGTGCATTGACTTCCTGTCTCCCTCCCCTGTCACTTAGAATAGAAGAATAGAATAGAATTCACTGAATGGTGATGTGGCTCTGGATTTGCTGAGACCGTTTGGGAGCAGCCTTGGGATTAATGCATTGGCCACAATCGGCTGTTGAGTTGACGTAGAGGAAGGCCAAAAAGGCAAATAGGAAAATAAGCAGGTAGAGTGCCAGGAGGGCTTTGAGAATGCGGTTACAACAAACTTTTTCAGGCCACATGTTTGGGAGGAACCAGCAGGATGAGACAGAGGAAGAAGTGGAAGAACAAGACTGCTGGGAATGAGATTGTTTGTTTGTACATTCTAGGAGAAGTGGTAGGCAGGCGGTACACTGGTCCTAGTAAATGTGTCGTTTGATGAGGGTATATTTACATGGGAAGAACATCAAGGACAGGATGGGTGGGTGGATGGATAGATGGATGGATGGACAGACAGATGAATGGATGGGTGGACAGATTGGTGGATAGGAAAGAAAATAAATTAAGACATGGATTGATAGTGGGAGGGTAAAAAGCAAGGGTAAAGTTGTTAAAAAGAGGTAAAATGGATAAAATAAGTAGAAATGACATAAGGTGAATAACAGATTGACATTGTTTGCAGGGTATCCCCTGAAAACAAAGACATGAATGAAACAGCAAAGGAAAGACAAATGGTACAGAAATATCTCCCTTTTAAATGCATTCATCTTTCACACTTCACGGACTTCTATGGTTGTGCTTTGAAACGTTTAAAAAAAACATTCTTCACGGGTTTGACAATATGGTGTTTGGTTCGCAAGACACACAAAAACCAATTCCATAATTTTTGTAGTTCATATAAGTAGCAAGGGCGATATGTATGTACAAAAAAATCTTAAAGATCCTATTGTACAAATAGGTTTCTTTAAGCAAAGAAAAATATTGGGTATTAAAAATATATATAAAAATATAAGTTATTAACAGGTGTAATGAGATACAACCTTATATTTACATTTACATTTAGTTATTTAGCAGACGCTTTTATCCAAAGCGACTTACAAAAAAGGACAATAGAAGCAATCAAAACCAACAAAAGAGCAACAACATGCAAGCATATGACAAGTCTCGGTTAGCCTAACGCAGTACACATAGCAAGGTGTTTTTTTTTTTTTTCAAGGAAAACAAGTAGATAGAATAGAAAAAAGAAAGCTAGTGTTAGTTTTTAAAGAAAAAGTAGCAGTTAGAGAATAAATATGTAGTTGATAGAGGGTCAAGGGTGTGTTTTTTTTTTGTTTTTGTTTTTTTTAAAAGAAGACAGATAGATAAAATAGAATTAGAATAGCTTATACCTTATACCTAATACCTTATACAACTGGATGTTAAGAATCAAAATAAATAAATTAAAATACCATTAAATGCCATTAAAAATCATGGCACAAATGCACACACAGTCACTTGACCACCCGCATTTACGTCACACAACCTAAACTACACATAATTTCACAAGAGCACATAGTTGCATTAAAGAGATAGAATCATTGTTCTATCTTCAAAACTCCAACAGCAAAAAGAGGAACAGAAAGTTAGCATCATGTGAGAAGAAAGCTTAAAATAAAAAGCTTCATCTCAACAGATATTCACCAACCGAGACCACCAAGTTGGGTACAGTGGGTTAAACTAATAATAAAGTGCACATGCAGGAAACAGGTGATCAGCGATGTTCATTCTGCAGGTTTCCACTTTTGTACATTAGTACAGTGAAAGGCTGCATTCAACCTATTTATTGTGTGAGAGTAATAGTTTAAGAATCGGCTACTGAAAACACATAATTATTGACCACTAATCTAAAAACTGGTAGGGTATATGGGGGGTGGAGTGAGGTACTTTAGGCCTGAAGCAGAAAAGTTCAGCAGTAGTGCTTTCAACTGAAATATTTCTTAAGAATCCTGGAAATTTGAAGCACAAATGTTTCCTGTCTAAGAACAACCCTTTTGCAGTTTACTAAAGTGGTGAATATGAATATAAATATAAATGTTAAGGTAAAGCAACAACGGGTTGGCCACAGGGTACCAACTTATTTTACACTGTACAGTTTAAGTTTGGGTTAGGTCCAACTGTACCTTTAATGTCTTCATCTTCAATAGTGGTGTTGGCACTCTCTGATGATTCCTGAAAGGGAACAAAAATACACACAAACAAACAAGCAAACAAATAATTTAATAATTTAAATAGTAATTTCTTTAAATAGTAAATTACTAATAATTAGAATTTTATGTAGGCTCAAGTTAAATGATGATTAAAATGGTCAAAAATGGTAACCCCCCTGATGTAAAAAAGAAGCTGAAACCAGCCTGTGGTATTGATAGAGATGCTTTGGGTTAGATAAAAACTAGTTTGGCAAGCAAACAGCCATCTAGAAGGTTCAAAACCTTATTTCATGTTGCAGTATAACTGACTTGATGCATTTTATTAACATTGTTCTGGATAGGGTAGAAAGTATGCATGTTGATGTGATGATTGACCCAGAAAACTATAAGATTATAACATTTCGACATCATGTGGTGTTCTATTTCCGAACCAAACAAGAACAGCATTTATTTCCACTGTGCAAAATGAACCAAACTATTGAGTCACTCTAAAGAAACATTTGAAGAAAACATCTGTTGAAACATGCAGGGATAAACACAATATGATACAAGTACTGTACTGTATATGATAACCTATCAAACAGTGGCAAGAATAAGTTTGTGAACTAAGTTTGTAAAAGTATCTAGTTTTATACTCTGGTAATCAACAGCATGCCAGAAATGCTGTTCATACACTGACAAAAGTGTATCTGTATATTTTAGAGAAAAAAAGTGCTTGCAACCAGGTGCACAATTATTTCTAGTAGTCTAAACAAGCCACATTGCATCCAGTATATGATGAAAGAACAAATTTGTGAACTTTGAAAATATTTGGATTTCTGCATTGATTACTCAAAAAATGTGGTATTATCTTCATCAACTCACAATTATAGAAAATCACTATCTGACTTAACTAATAACACACAGAGTTGTTCTTAAAATTGCATAGATATTTTGAATATTGCTCAATGAATTCAATAAATATCTAAAAAGCACAATTGTTGGTGTTACTATTGTAGTCAGATTGTGCTTCTCTATAATTGTTAAATTAAGTTATCCATTATTTTGTAAAGATGTATTCCTTTTCAATACTTCTAGCCAAATTTGGACCTTTCTGACTTTCGTTATATGGACAAAAAATAGTTTAAATATGAATGACATTAGGGTAAATAAATAAGAGATTTTTCTTTTTGTGGGGTCAATTATCCAGAATTCAGACAAAAATTCAAGCAACAAGCTTAACATTTTGGACATTAAACATTCCATCCCTCTTGCTTGCTAGGCTGTATCTTTACAAACTGAATTATTATCTCTGTGATAATAGATAGCATGCATCAGATGCACTACATACACATTAAGTTCAAAATAACTCACAATATCCCTTTTTCCTTAAAATTTCAAAAACACTCAATCCTCATTGAACACTTAATACCTTGTTTCCATCAGTGGGATTGTGGATAACAGTAGTTTGAGGCTCCTGATATAGAAGTGCGTAGGGAGAGAAAGGAAGATAAAACAGAATAACAAGAGATAAAGTGTGTCAGAAAAAGTAGTAGTGAGTTAAAGAGTTAAAGAACACCAAGCGTTACCCGTTGAGTCAGTGACAGCCTAGATGTTACTGTCCTGAATGTGCTCAGGTAAATTTATTATGGTAGATAGTAGGGGTGTCCCCGAATAGTCGACGATTCGATGCTTCAATTCGAGGAGCCTGATTCGACTCCCAATCTCACAGTCGAATATTCGCGGGGTGTTATAATCATGCCATTTTGGCTATATGGGGGTGCTCAGTGTCTGATTTCACATAGAACCTGCTATCATATGCTTCATTCTACTGGTCGTCTTCAGCGCGCGCAGCTCAAAACAGAAATGCAGAGCATAAATAACTACGATCATATAGGCTACATAACGTTATAATGAGAGCACTATTGTAAAAAAAAATGTTGTGAATTCTTTAGGGTTTCGCTGACGTTTAATGTTAACTATCTTTTAATCAAAACATAAAACATTATTTACCCCGTTTGTATCTGCGAGGCGTCCGTTACATCTTTTCCCTGTGTGTTAACGTCAGTAATTATGACTGTGGAATGTAATGTATTTTGGCTCCGCCCCCAAACATATGATTCGACTATCAGTCGACTATCAGCATGATTCGAAAATTCCGATTCGACTGTGAAAATCCTTAGTCGGGGACACCCCTAGTAGATAGCAGTTTATCTTTAAAGGTTCTCATGCAATTTATGTCCAAGATAATGCCTCTAATGCAGGGGTGGGGAACGTTGATCCTGGAGGGCCGGTGTCCCTGCAGAGTTTGGCTCCAACCCTAATCAAACACACCTGAACCAGCTAATCAAGGTCTTCAGGATGCAGTTAGGTATTTTTTTTTCCAGGGTTTTTCAGGGTTGGAGCTAAACTCTGCAGGAGAGTGGCCCTCCAGGATCAACGTTCCCCACCCCTGCTCTAATGTTTAACCATATTCATGGAAAGAATTTACTGAAGAACTTTAGCAATAGTAATTAGCAAAAATTACATAAATTACAAATTCAGCTGACAGAAATTAATGACGATGTTGAAGTTAATACTCAATTATGTGAAGTCAGGATTCAAATATCAAAGTAACTTTTTCTAACAAAGCTTGGTGAACTTTAGAAAAGAATAAGAGCATACTAGTTTGGACAGTTGGTCATGTAATTGTGAGATGGGAATATGGGTAATTACAACAACAGTACAGTAGCAACAGTACAGCATACCCAGCCAAAGCATGCAGTAACACAAGAAAGTATCAGGAAGAGCACAAGCCAACCTTTCAAAACCTTCATTCAGCCTCTGGGGTTTGCTTCAAGTGTTGGTAATGTTTTGTTACTGCATACATTTCATTCATAGAAGCAATTTAAAACATACAGTGCCTTGTGAAAGTGTTCAAACCCCTTAATTTTTTCACGTTTTGTTATGTTGCAGTCTTTTGTTAAACTGCTTTAAATTCCTTTTTTTTACCCCATATAAATCTATACTCTATACACCATAATGACAAAGCAAATAACAGATTTTTAACATTTTTGCAAATTTATTAAATATAAAAAACTTAAATGATTCCATTGCATAAGTATTCATTCCCTTATCTGGGACAGTTGAAATTTAGCTCAGGAGCATTCATTTTGCTTGTAAAAGTTACGACACTTTGAGTTATGTTAACCTGCAGCAAATTCAATTGAATGGGTATGATTAGGAAAGGCACACATCTTAATAAAAGATCTAACAGCTGAAAATGCATATTAAAGCAAAGACCAAGCCCTGAGGTTAAAAAAAACTGCCTGTAGAGCTCAGAGACAGGATTGCGTCAAACCACACATCTGGGGAAGAGTTCAGAAAAAAAAAAATGCTGCATTGAAGGTTCACAGAATCATGTAGCCTCCATTATCCATAATGGAAGACGTTTGGAACAACTAGGAACCTTCCTAGTGTAGAACTTTAGAGCCAAAGAGTCCGTCACACACACCCAGCCTAACAGGACAACACATTCCTTGAATTGACGGAGCCTGTCTTCCACGTTGTGATTATAAAATTAACGACTGACCGACACGACGCCCAATTGTCTAGATCAGCATCCTGTCATGCGCTGGTTATCATCGTGAGATCCATAAAACAAGGACAGATTTGTGGAGAAAGTCGGGAACGTATGTTAAACAGGATCGCATCTGTTTTTGTTATCAGTCCTGCGGGATCTCCAACTCAGATCACGTGACCACTTAGCGAAGGAACTTAACAGAGTGAGTCAACAAAGAAAGACATTTTTATGGTTTGAAATTGAGCAGACCAACCGGGAAAAGGGACCTTGTAACCCCTGTGTCTGCCCTTCTGTTGCATTCCAGAAAGGTTTAAAATTATTCACAAAATTACACAGCAGTAGCTGCTGCCGTCACAGCAATATATTCAATATATATATATATATATTCAAGCTGTATTTTTATACTCAGGTTGTCGTTTATAAGCTTAACTATGTTATTGGAATCTGTGATATCATTTTGTAATCTTTTGGGTGTCTAATTTGTCCGATCGCTATTGTTAGTTTCACATGTTCGATGTGACTATTTAGAATTTAGGATCATATGCATGATGGGTTATTTCTAATCTTTAATTTGAACCCTTTTGTGTGTTTTAACAGGGAAAGCTATTAACGTGTGTGAAATATGCTGAAGTTTGGTCTCATATTAATCGTCATGATAAATGCAACAATTTTGTGTGAATGAAAATTAAGTTTTAGCATCATAAGGAATGATTATAACACTTATAGAAATCTGCCAGGATATTGTCTTCATGAGACAAGATAACAGAGCAGATAAATTCAAGCATGGAAAACCGATCCATATGGGCGGGGCTCCGCCCACAGGAACCATTTCATTGGAGGAACGCCGAGGAACGCCCTGACGTCAGCCCATCTTAAAAAACGGACTCCCAGCGTTAGCTCTTCGGCTCTCTCTTGCTTGCTTGCGCGCTGACTAAAACTTGAAAAGCTCTCACCGCCTTTACCACCTGGCCGAGCGTTGAAACATCGAACCAATACTTAGTCAATTTCTGAAGAGAGACCATTCCAAGCCTGAAGACGCAAAGAACTCAGAAAAGAACCTCAAAGCCCGCCACTCTCGTGTTGCCAAGAAACCGATCGCCAATCATAGGAGGGCTTTCCTTGAAACGCGTCAGAACGACGTCACGCCACGAGCCAATCAGCCGCGGAGTTCCCCAAACCAGGAAAGAAACGAAACGAAAACCACCGATCAGCTGGGATTTCCACTTTAAGCAAGTACAAACAATTTCTTCTCCAAAGTTTGCTGAACTTGGTTGAATTAATCTTTAAAAGCAAAGATAGAAAGTTCTCTGCTTGTGGAACTTCCTCAGGCGAAGTTCACTAAATAGCCACAAGGGCTAGAATTTAACTGTCTTAACATTGCTTTCTTCTTGCCAGAACGTGTGTACCTGTGTGTATGTATGTTTGTTTGTTAGTCTCGTGTCATAGAATAGCAATAAACTCCCGTTTCTTTCATCAAAAGAAATCTGTTTTCTGTTGTGTAATTTTCAGATCAAACAATGTGCCCAGAGCCTGTTACTTATGCTCATAAATTTACATAAAGTACTATTTCGGTTTGTTCTTTTCGTTGGCCACGAATAAGATAAACAAAATCGTTAAAGATATACTTATATAGCAACTCGCTGGATGATTGTTAATAAAGTATAAATAGGACGTTTTGATTAATATCAATTAATCATATCAAATCAACCCTAATTTTAATATTTGAATTCCCTACAGCTAAAATTCATAATAAAAGCTTGACCAGAGCTAAAATTCCTTAATATTTGTTACACTAGAGCTGGCCTCTTGGCCAAACTGAGCAACTGATGGAGAAGGGCTTTGGTTAGAGTGGTGAACAACAACATGATGGTCACTCTAGATGAGCTCCATGATCATATGTGGAGATAGGAGAAACCTACAGAAAGACAAACATCGCTGCAGCACTCCACCAATCTGTGCTTTATGCAATCCTCTCATCAGTGAAGACACATGAAAACACACTTGTAATTTGCAAAAAAGCACCTAAAGGACCTTCAGACTGTGAGAAACAAGATTCTCTGGTCTGATGAACCTCAATTCTAAGCATCATGTTTGAAGGAAACCAGGCAATGCTCATCACCTGCAGAGTACCATCCCAGAAGTAAAGTGTGCTGGTTGCAGCCTCATGCTGTGGGGCTGTTCTTCAGCAGCAGGGACTGAGGGACTCATCAGAGTAGAAGACAAGCTCAATGCACCAAAATATAGAGACAGCCTTAATGAAAACCCAGTCCAGAGCATTCAGAACCTCAGACTGGGCAGAAGGTTCACCTTCCAACAGGACAATGACCCTAAGCACAGAGCAAGAGTGGCTTATAGACAACTTTGTGAATGTCCTTGAGTGGCCCAGCCAGAGCCTGGGCTTGAACACAATCAAATATTTCTGGAAAAACTTGAAAATATGCGTCTGCCTCCATCCAAACTGACAGAGCCTGAGAGGTGAGGAGGTGAGTAGAATGGCAGATAATTGCCAAATTCTGAAGTGCAAAGCTTGTCGCATCATACACAAAAAATTTGAGGCTGTAAAGGTGCTTCAACTAAGTACTGAGTTAAGGATTTGGAACACTTATGCAATGTACTTATTTCAGTTTTTTTATTTTTTTATAAATTTACAAAGTTGTGACAGTTCTGTTTTCGCTTTGCCATTATGGTGTATGGAGTGTAGATTGATGTGGGAAAAAAGTAATTTAAAGCAGTTTAACATAAGGCTGCAACATAAAACGTGAAAAAAAATGAAGGGGTTTAAATACTTTCACAAGGCACTGTATATCTTGAATAGCTTGACAATCAATTAATCATTAAAATGACCAAATTGTAAGGACACTATTCTGTTGCGTTTTAATGATTAAACCGAATGTTCTCATTATACTGTATCTCATAGTCAAGTTGAAACAATGGTTGGTGTCCAAGAGAAACATGTACAAAGAAAGAACAACAACAGGTTTTCAATGAAGGACAAGCTGTGTTGCAAGTATTCTTAGCTTGGAGGTTTGTACTTGTAGAGAGTTTTGAACTACAATCTTAACAAAGAATGGCTACTATGAATAAACTGGTCTCGACTTATTTAACATTTTCACTACAAAATTCCTATACTTTCATTTGTGTTATTTCAGAGTTTTGATGACTTTTATTCTAAAACGTGATACTATTCTAATACTAAAACTACTACTACTACTACTACTACTACTACTACTAATAATAATAATAATAATAAAAAATCCCCCCAAAAATCCAGCATTTATCCACAAAAAATAAACTGTTGACAATGTCCACTATTAACACAAGTTCAATGATGCATCTTTTAAAAACTTGGTTAGTTCATGTATGCACAAGGAAAGAATAGTCAGTTAGCAAACACACAAGCACCGGCCAAAGGTTACATGGAGAGGCCTTGAGCACCAATGAAGTGAACCTCCCAAAAATACATTACTCTGTAAGGTCAATTTTAAGAACATGAAAATGTTTCTTATTGCGGGGTAATCAGTAACAAGCACAAAAACGTCCCAGGTTACGTATGTAACCATGGTTCCCCAGGTGAACGAGAGCTGCGCCGGAAACACTATGGGAACGCCTTCAGCGAGATCATGCTCTGAATCACGTGTAATCAGTCCAATAGATGGGCGAAACGTCACGGGCGGGGTGACGTAGCGACCAGGAAGCTTAAAAGCACGTGCGGTGCAAGCCGGCGTCAGCTCTGGGAAATGAAGCAAGCGCTAGCAGGGATGCCGGAAGTATGGCCCTGAGACGCAGCGTCTCGTTCCTTTGGGGAACCATGGTTACATATGTAACCTGGGACGTTCCCTTTCAGGAACTCGAGCTGCATCGGAAATGCTATGGGAACGAGATGGCCATGCCGCCAGAATTACAAATCCCTGCCAGCGTGGAGATCACGACTGAGGCAGGAGAACAGAGGAGCCAGGAGTGGCTCGTAAATGTAGGTCACAGAAACTGACGAAGGTGAGGGGCGTGGACTATCCCGCAGCGTTGCAGATGTCCTGCATGGAAAC
>JAFVLL020015545.1:63032-116398 GCA_021397915.2 Tor tambroides
TGATGAAAGTTTTGACTTTAGATCTTTGTCCCCTGATTCTCCAATAAGTCAGTATAATGCCTTTCATTTTGAACCAGCAATGGCAACAAGTTACGTATCACTATCCCCCGAATCAATGCTATCAGACACGGATGTACAGAACGATTTATTTGATGACATAGTGATTGATCTTAGAAGGTCCTCATCAGAGTCAATCACATCACTTAATGAAAACAGAGCTCTGTCCCCTGATTCACCTATTCCTGAGTTCACAATAGCCACACACACATTTATCATGCCATTTACAGGCTCTCGACCATCCTCTCCAGAATCAGTCACTTTGGATGTTGAAAACGAATTGTGTCAATATGACCTTTATCCAGAGCAAAGATCTGACTCTCCTCAGTCTATAATATCAGAGATTGAGATTAGACCACTGTCCCCTGACTCACCTGTACCTCAATTCATGACATTATTCCATCAGAGTACTTTGCCAGTAACAGGACCTAGATCATGTTCACCTCAGTCACTGTGCTCAGAGAATACAGAATATGAACCTTACCTTGAAGAATTGCTAACTATAGAATATCGACCAGATTCCCCCGATTCAGTTTTATCAGATACTGACAAAAGACCACTCTCTCCAGACTCCTTGCCTGAATGGAGACCCATGTCACCTGACTCTGCCATGCTTTTGAAAGACATTAGAGGGTCTTCTCCACAGTCAAATGGGTCCATGAATGAATGTAGACCCCTATCTCCAGACTCGCCTATAACACAGTATTTTCCAGCAGTCTTTGAATCAATTTCTGTTAAAACATATAGGTCCTCATCCCCTGAATCTGCATTATCAGAAGAGGAATGGGAATTAAACGTTTTCACCCTAGATTCTTCTCCAGAATCTATAAATGATGAAACCCCTGACTTTAGATCTTTATCCCCTGATTCTCCAATATCTCAATATTATATCTTTCATTTTGAACCAACAATGGTAACAGGTTACACATCACTATCCCCTGAATCAGTACTATCAGGAATAGATATGCAGACCGATGTATTTGATGACTTGGTGATTGATCTTAAAAGATCCTCTTTGGAGTCAATTGCATCAATTAATGAAAACAGAGCACTGTCCCCTGATTCACCTTTTCCTGACTTCACACTATCCACACAATCATACATCATTCCAGAGACAGGCTCCTGTCCAATTTCCCCAGAATTGGACTGTGTGGATGATGAAAATACACTTTATCAAACTGACTTTAATTCAGAACAAAGACCTGACTCTCCCCAGTCTATAATATCAGAAACTGGGGGTATACCACTGTCCTCTGACTCACCTGTACCTCAATTCAGTGTGTTATTCGCTCAGATTACTTTGCCAGTATTAGGACGTGGATCATGTTCACCTCAATCACTGTGCTCAGGGACTACAGAATATGAACCTTCTTTTGAAGACCTGTTTATAAGGGGCTCTTCTCCACAGTCAGTTGTGTCCATGAATGAATGTAGATGTCCTGACTCACCTATACCATATTACTCAGAATTATCCATTGAACCAAGGCCAATAAAAGGACATGGGTCATCCTCGCCTGAGTCTATGACATCAGATGCTGGTTATGAGTTAGAGATCAGTGCATCAACATGTGAGTATAGGCTTCCTTCAATGGATTTAGTATCAGAGAATGAACCCACCTCAGGTGAGATTAAATCTCATTTGGCTTATTTTAGGGCATCCTCAACAGACTCTGACACCTTAGTTAATGACTTTAAATTGCTCTCACCTGATTCACCTGTGCCACAGTATTTCCCAGCACTCTTTGAATCAGTTCCAGATTATAGGTCTTTATCAGATTGTATGTCCTCATCCCCTGAGTCTGGATTGTCAGAGGAGGAACTAAATGTTTTAAGCTCAGAAGCTTCTCCAGAATCTAGAAATGAAGGCAGATCTCTCTCCCCTGATTCACCTATACCCATGCCAGATTCTCCAGTACTTCAGTATTATGCTTCACACTTTGAACCAACAATGGTAACAGGATACAGGTCAACATCTAATCAGACGATATTATCAGAAATAGAAATGCAGACAGATGTGTTTGATGACTCGCTGATGGATCTTAGAACATCCTCACCAGAATCAATGACACTGGTAACAGAAAACAGACCTCTGTCCCCTGATTCACCTATTCCTGAGTTCACACCATCCATATACACATTTTTCATACCAAAATCAGATTCTATATCAACTTCCTCAGACTCTTTGAGTGATGAAAATGAAATATATCCATCAGACTTTAGTATAGGGCAAAGGCTTAACTCTCCTGAATCAGTAATATCAGAAACTGAGCCTAGACCAGTTTCCCCTGACTCACTAAGTGATTACAGACAAATGTCACCTCACACAGCAATGTCTGTGGTAGATAATGCATCTCCAGAATTATTTACATCATTGGAAGAGTGTAGAATATTACCTCCAGAGTCTATTCCACAGTTTTCTTGTATACATAAAATATCAGCAGTAAATGTATACCGATCAGAGTCATCCGAGTCACCTACATCAGAGACAGACTTTGAACTTTGGGTAATTGCATCTCAAGCTACTGAACAGAGACCCTCCTCCCCTGAATCAATTATGTCCTTGAATGAAAAAAGACCATTATCACCAGACTCACCTATTTATGACTTTAAGTCATCAATGTATGTAAATGTCGCCCCAAAAACCACATACAGATCATCCTCCCTAGAATCCATTGTATCTGATGTAGAATTTGACATGGCGAGCTTTGCATCTGAGGATATTACATGGACTGAAAATAGACCCTTATCTCCTGCGTCAGGTGAAATATCTCCTGTGGATCAATGTCATTTAGAAATAGAAAATAATCACACTGATGATCAAAGCCAAAAATTACTTGACCAAGAGCTATCCAGCATTGCGACATATCTGCCATTAAACAAGACTTTCAGAATGATGCCTCAATATAAACTTGTGTACAAAGCTGTTCCCTTAGCATTGATCTCCCATTTGTATGATCCTCAATATAAAGGCGAAACTTTCTGTCCAAAGCCAGGTGTGTTTGAGTATGCTGGATGTAAAAAGAAGGCAAATAATGAATGCACTGAGAAACATAATTATGACATTTCCAACAATGCTATATCTTATAGTGAAACATCCTCACCTTTTGATGCCAGTTGTCTGCAATCGCATGTACAAACAGAATCATTTGATTTATTTGGAAAAAATCAAGCATTTTCCACTGATTCTTTATTTTATTGTACAAGTTTAAATGCATGTCTAATGGACTCTTCAGATAGGAGAGCCTCTTCACCAGAATCATATACATCTATAAATGAGTACAGGCAACTCTCTCCTGAATCTCCAATTTTTGAGAACAGACCATCATTACCATGGGCAGAGTTTTTGTTCGAAAGTCGACCCTCATCCCCTGAGACGATTTTCTCGGTAAATGAATTTCAGAGTCTTTCACCTGATTCACCTATACCTGAATACTCAACACCATCACCAGTTCCAAATGAACATACATCTGAATCTAGCGAGGTACTCATGCAACACAAATCCATTTTGAGTCCACTGTCCCCTTCAATGAGTAATGATGAAAGTTCTGATATGGACTCAGTGTATCCTGAATCATACTCATCATGGTACCCACTGCCACAATGGATCATGTCTGAAAGCAGACCTTTATCATCTATCTCAGATTTTTCAGACTCTGATTCTAGATCTTTATCACCTCAAATGTTCTGTCTTGAAACAGAAGTGCGAAACCCATCACCCGAAGCGGCAACATTACACACAGAATTAACAGAATCTATTACTCCAGAACCTTTAGTTTGTGAGACATTTTGTCAACCTGAATCACCTGAATCAGTGATTGAATCTGAAGATGAATTTTATGAGAATTTGAATGATTTGTCATTTTCTGAAATTGATGAGATTAAGGAAGATTTACCTGTCCTCAAAAATGATCCTGCTTTGCTGAATCTAGTGACATTTGAACAATGCAAGGAACAAACTGAGTCTCCAAGCGAAATAGAGGAGCTTCCGTCTGTTTCTGAAATTAGGATTGAGCATTCATTCGATGATGGACTACAACCGAATACATCTCACGATATAGCATCTGAGCAAACACAAAAGGACACACAAAGTGTAACAAAGACAATTACTTATTGTGAAGAACAGGACATAATCACAGCAACGAGTGAATCTGCAAATGAAGAAACTAGCAAAGGCCTCAAAATCCATAAAACAGATGAAAAGGGACACATGGAAAGTCCACAGCAACAAAAAGAAGATCTAGGACATGATTTAAGAAAACTAGCCCCTAAAGATGACAAAAAAAGGGTAAGAAGATAAGCATGCAGCTGTGAATCGTGTGCGTTCATAACAATGTATGAACCAAGAGGAATGTAGTGTCAGATCTGCCCTAAAAGATTTTCACAGTTCTTGATCTACTAACAAATCAAGACTAAATAGACAACTCTTGAGGAGTGTGCAGCTTACAAGAGAATAGTCAGTTCTGAGAATGTTTACTAATTCACCATAGTGATTTTGATGCAATTTTAAGACTGCATTGTTTGTAATGAGACTTACAGTATTCTCAACTGCATGTTTGAACCTTAGTATTAAGGGTTGTCCGTATTGATGTTAAGGCATGTATTTTTTTCAGTGTTTCAATGCAACAAAATCTGTTGGATTTGTTTTATGTAATTTATACAAATAGGGAGAAACATTGTTTTGTTTCATTTCATTTTGCACAGGACAGTGTCTCAGAGGAAATTAATTTAGTGCCTCAAGTGAAAGATTCGATTCTAAGAAAAGAAGATACACCAATTTCAAAAAGTTTAAATTTAACAGCATCCTTGGTGACCAGTGAATCATCAAAAGAGCCATATTTAGCCACATATGTCTCCAACATACCTGAGCACAACAGATCTCAGCCTGTCTTTGATTTGGAGGCCCACAAATCCACTCCTGATTCATCACCTGAAGAAATGAAAGCATTACATGGATTGCAAGAAGTAAATTCTTTTCAGTTTCATCTTAAAGACTCTCACAGAAGAGTTGAACTAAATCGAATTGATTCCTCTGCATTTAGTTTGGGTCTTGAATCACGTGATTATAAAAAATTGCCCTCAAGATCTGTGAAAACACCAACAACACCAACTTCTGATCAAGGGAATTCTCCAGAGTCCCATAAATTTCTAGACAAGAGAATATCTTGTGCTACAGGGACTGTCCAGCTTTCCTCAGATTTTAAATGTGTTGTTTCTAAATTTGAACAGGCATCACCAACTTTAGGTGGTGATAAGCCTGAATTAAGTGTAGTTTTTCCTGGAACTTATCCACTTGTAACTGCTATGTCACCTTGTACTCTGGAAGTGACTCAGGAGCTGACGGGTGACCAGATCCAATTAGATGCCACTGCAGTTTTAGATGCTGACTCTCCACTTTACAGTCTTAATCTTAAAGCCAGGCCAAGACCTGTTCGTGCAGATAGCATTGAGTCAGATGCTGAGTTTTTTGATTGCCGACAAACGTTTTCTGATACATCTGAGCCAGAGGTCGGATCATCAGAAGTTTTAGATGTTCCTCAAACAATTTACCGCGTTGAGGAACTTCCATCTTTATCAGGCAGCCCTGAATATCTGACAGGCATCTCTAAACTTAGAGAGCACACACAGTTGAAAAAGGATGAGCGGCCCTTATCCTGGGCCAGTGAGGACCTACCCATAGTTCTTGAGCCAGAGGATGAATACACTGGTGAGGATGGTGAGGAGAAGGCTTTCCCTTATGATTATACAGGTGATCATTCATTTGCTGAAGAGCTACCTCCAATAGAGGGAGCAGAATATGATGACGATGATGACTCTCTAGGGAGGGTAAGCAAACTAGCATGACCTTTGCGCTCAGTTTCTGAAGGCAGAGTTTTGTCAGTCCCTGGCCTATGCTAACAAACTTACTCAAGCCCTAATAGAACATTTCAAAACATTTCAATACCAGCAAACTAATACATGGTGTGTTTTGATTAAAAAATAATAAACATAGTTTATATGTGTGCACCCCATTGCTTACACTTAACTTAAGTAACTTAAAATTGTTGGATATAATGTGACAGTTGACAAACAGCAACATTTTTCTTGACTGCATGTAAAAGGAACTTCCAGAGTACAGGCTTTGCATGGTGTGACGTGCAAGTATATGAGATATACGACAGTACTTAAGACATGCGACCACAATGCATCTCTGCTACTCTTAGGAAATAGCTGAAGAACTAGGTTTGCTGTCTGATAGTTCAGAGGAGGAGGTGTTGACCACCAGGGTGGTGCGGCGCAGAGTTGTAATTCAGGTACCTGTTTTGGGTGTGCGCGCTGGTGTCATTGGACCCCCATTTCTATATTTTGGTGTGACATTGAACAAAAAAAGTGTTTTCATTTGTTGGTACAATGATGTATAAATAAATATAGTAACATTATATTTCATTTCCCATAAAAAGTATTTGACTCAGGACTTTCTACCGACATTTTCAATCTCATAGTTTGAAACAAAAAAAAGAAAATATTATTATATGAATTATAAAGTGAATATATACTAAGTAAAAAACAAAAACAAACAAACAATGTGACTGTATATCAATTTGAATATGGGTGGAGTTAATTTCCATTATCTTCTTACAGAAAAAATTAATGGGTCTCATTAATGAAACAGAACACATTTCTTTATCAATAGCATGTTCAATTAAAACAGCTTTTACAAACACATTAATTAGTTTTGTTACATGTATATATTTTTATTATGTTTTTTAGGGTGACGAGATGCCTGACATCCCTCCTCAGACTGTGACAGAAGAGAAATACACTGACGAGTATGGAAACATGGTGGTCAAAAAGGTAAATTCTTTAACTTTCATCTTTTCCGTGTCTTTACACGGATTCAGGGATTTTGCCCAACAACTGCTACAGCTGGTAAAGTAATGTAAAAACCCTGCAGCATGATCCTTTTAATTGGTTAATTGTAGGTTGCCTTTAAAATAACGTATGCTATTTGAAAGAAATATGAATTACTTTATCATTTACAATGAAAATTTTGATTATATTTTCTTTTAAATTGTTCAAACTTACTTTAAATAGTGTTTATTGCTGTAATGAATTATGAACATTGGAGTGTTTTGGTTAAGATTTTAGGTACTTAATGTTTATTGGATTATTTTCGTGTCATACATTTTTCTTCCTCTGATTGACCACACCACAGCTATAATGATAAAGGCACAGAGAAACGATATCATTTTAATCACATTCAGAACAATTTTTTTCCAGCTGATGAATGATAAAACATCCCACTCAGAATCAGATCTGCTATGGCAAGCTTGATTATATAAAGCAACAGACGAGTTTGCGCATAGAATAAACAGACGTTATCTGCTAGTGTGGATGCTTATATAGTTATCATTCTTGGAGTGAACGTTCCTTTAGTCTCAGCCTCAAGCGTCACACCAACAGAATGACCACAGTCCTTTTGTAGAGAATATGATACATATTGCAAACACACAAAACACTTTTTTTCATTATTCTTTTTTTAAAATGCTTGAAGATGGTAGCACAGACAGTATATCTAATGTTTAAAGTTTATATTTCCAACCTTGTGTAATTTTCTCCACACAGATAACAAGAAAAGTCATCCGTAAGTATGTGTCAGCAGATGGAGTAGAGAGAGAGGAAGTGATGCTGGAGGGTCCGCAGCAGGAAGCTGTCACTGTGGATGAGGCTGACGGTTTCTCTAAAGTTGTGAAGAGGACAGTGGTGCGGAGTGGGGGAGAGCAGACTGAGGTGTGAAACCTCATTTGGATTTGTAATCAACAATTCTTTAACATGAATATAAATCATATTTGTTTAGTGAATTGACATTTCCTTCAGTAATTTCCATGCTTAATTTTGCCAGTTCAGATATATTGTATGTGATTCTATTTTCACTGTTCTTTTCTTTGTTCTTTCATATTTCATCTTTCATTTAATGGCTCATTTAACGACTCATCAGAGCTCATTTAGAGCTGCTCCAGTGCAGCGGTTCAGTAATCACATGACATTTTTCTGTCATAATGATGGGAACCACTCATTATACATACTTTCTTTGCACAATTTAACTAAAAACTTGCCAGCAGTTTGAGTGAGTAAGGAATGTGTGCTCGACATTTGCGTCTCTGTGTTGCAGCAACTATACAGATGCGAATATTGAATTTATGTTTCATATTCTAGTAATTCAATGCATTTACATCATAGACCTTCTTAAAGGGATAGTCCACATAAAAATTCAAATTGTCATCATTTACTCACCCTCATGTCGTTCCAAACCTGTATGTGTTTCTGTGGAACACACACAAAAAAAATATATTTTGAAGAGTGTTGGTTACTAAACAGTTTTGGTTCTTATTCACTTTCATTGTATGTACAAAAATACAATGGAAGTCAATGTGAACTACACTAGTCAACATTTGAAGTGGATCAAAACCTTTCATCAAAGTTGTCCTAAACCCCAAATGCATTCTTGTCTTAGGACAACTTTGATGAACTTTTTTGATCCACTTTAAATGTTGACTACTTTCAAACTGTTTGGTTATCAAAATTCTTTCATTTGTGTTGAGCAGAGGAAAGAAAACCCTGGTTAAAAACTGCTAATTCATTACCACACAGAGTATAGGCCTCCTCTGCAAAGGTAGTGCTAATCATTTAACATCTCATATCTATGCATTTCAGGTAACCTTCTCTGAACCTTTATCTTACATTGGGGCAACATCCTCTGAGTTCGAGGAACAGCCTGTCCAAGGTCGGAAGGTCAGCAAAGTCATCAAAACTATGGTAGTGCAAGGTGAACGAATGGAAAAACAAATTGGAGACCCTTCACTCTCATCGGATCTCCCATCAGCCAAAGACGACTTTGAAAAGGTCTAGATATTTGGTTCTTATCTAATGTAGTGGCATTTAAACATTTTATGGATGGTATCCAAATACTTTATTGGTCACAGTAAATACTATAGTAAATATTATGTATGCCGTATAGCTTTATTTTCAACACTAGCTCACTGTTCAAGAGGTACTAAATGTCTTATGTTTGCATTCTCTTCTTGGCTCAGTAATTTCTCTCTTATATGTCTAGGCTTTAAGCTATGTAGGAAGCTTTGGAAAAGTGCACCTGCCTCATTTAGTTGAGAGAGAGATGGTCAAAGAGGATGGATCAGTGGTCAGAAGGTCTGGACACTGGCATGTCCGTTTAACATGTAGCTGTTTAGGAGAATGGTGTGATAATAAAAGAGCAGTTACTAATACCTAATACCTAAGATGCCCTCTTATCCCCCTTTTTACAAGAATGATGTCCCCAGATAGTGTCTCTGAAGTTTCAGCTCAAAATGTCCCACAGATCATTTATTATACCATGCTGTAAACATCCCCTTTTGCCTAGAAGCAAAAACATGCTGTTTTTGAAAGCTTATGTTCCAAAATGTGGATGTAAACAGCTGCATGTGTATCAGTCTATTAGATCTGTGAAATGTCTCTTGGATGTCTTGGACATGACGACAACACACTACTAACGCAATTCAACCAAGCCCCCTTTTTTGCCTTTTTTTGAATCACTTAAATTCAGGGTATTGTGATGAGTACGTTCCAGGAAAAAAAAAAAAAATCTCAGGACTACAATCAAGGCATTTGAGGACGTTTAGAAACGGCACTTATTGATAAAATGAATAACTTCCTTTGACATGGACTTCGAAGATCTTTTTCATGCACAAACAGCAACGTTACACTCTAAAAAGGAAGTTGAAAATGTAAAATAGCATAATAGGACCCCTTTAACATGACAGGCTGTTTTCACAGTTTATTGATCATTTAAAAAAGGGTATGATGCTAAATCAGAAAGTTTGGTGTTTAATATGAGAGGTTATGCGAATCAAAATGGCATTGCAGGGGCATGTTTGTGATAAAAACCAACCAGCTTTGTATCCTTCTAAGCTACAGTGTTATTTTACTAACATATTCTAATACTCACTTGAGCCATTGCCAAGCTCCTCCTCCATTAAGTTTTGCATGCTGGTAAGGTTTCTAGAACATCAGATTGGGACACAGTTTTTACGAATACATTCAATGTTTTTATTTTATTTTATTTTTTTTACTGTACCAGCTTATATTAGCACATATTTGTTGGTTAGTTCAGGCTGGTTTACGCTGGTTTGCTGCTGGTGTGGTAGCACTTACCAAAAAGTAGTATACTTTTATACTGCAAGTATACTCGTAAGTTTTCTTTGTCAAGTCACATTTATTTATATAGCACTTTTAACAATACAGATTGTGTCAAAGCACTTAACAGTATCAAATTGGAGGATAGCGTGCCAGTAATGTATAATGATAAGATTAAACACTCAATTTTCAGTTAAAGGCATTTCATTATTGAATTCAGAGATGTCACTGTCTAGCTCAGTTTAGTTTAAATAGTATCTGTGCAATCAAATCGATGATAATCGCTAGAAATTAAGTGAACTTTACATGATATTTTATGTATACTACTATGTCCCTATTTAGATATTAATTTGTTATATGAATATCTGAACATACAAAACATCAAAAGAAAGAACAGGGTATCTGCTTGTAAACGAAAACAGTTTATTCTAGCTTCATGCATTCTTTTTTTAAACACTTGAACGTAAGTTTCATAAAAAAAAAAAGACATAAACATTTTGAACAAAAAGCTGAAAAAAGACTAAGAACTGGATTCAGAATGATAATCAAAACGTAGATGGAGTTGATCAAACCCCAAAGCTTGACAGTCATTATTACCTCTTCATTGGTTGACATTTTATTCCATAACATTACACAGTTTAGATGCTGTTTTATGTCTGATGATCGTGTTAGATTACATGTGGAAGTATCTGTTGTTTCGGTTTCTTCTTCACTTTTTTTGGAAATTCTGTACAGAATTCTGTACGCCCCCTACCGTATAACAAAGAAAACACGGATTGTAGGAGCACAAGTATAGCTCAAATACATTTAGACTTTTTCTAAGTATAAGTCAGGTATACTTAAATGTCATTTTAAGCATATTCCTGAGAAGTACATAAAGCCCATTTCTGAGAAATACATAAAAAGTAAACTAAAAGTATACTTTCCTATTTTTACTTTAAAAGAAGTATACTAATAGCACACTTGAATAAACTTCTTTTTCTTAAGGGAGACCAGTATTACCATGCTATTCAGCAGCAGTTTTTTTTTCCCGCAACCTGCAAAAAACACAGTCTATTGCCTCTATTTCGACCTGAATTCATGTATAAATTCATTAAAGATAAATTACCCAGACAGCAAACAGAGTTGGCCCAGATCCAGCCATCTGGCCCGCATGGATTTCACACGGACCAGATGTGGGCCAGATCTGGGCCAACACTATGTTGCTGTCTGGGTAAAGGTAAACAGCTGCTAAAGTAAGACTGGTCAATACGCCTAAGTGATGTTGTCATTTGCAGTTACATATTTTTAATGTCTGGAGAGTGTCACTAAACTGTTATTCAAAGGAATGGCTAACAAGATGATCATATAATGAACTAGTAATTCAATTTCAAATATGTTCACATCTTTTCACACCAGTTGTGACTCTGTTGTGTTGATTTGTAGGACCCGGATGCATAAGACACGCACTCAGAAAAGCACAGTAGTGAAGGATGGCCAAGCCAAACAAACCCATCTGGAACGACTGGAGGACACCCCGGATTCCCTGCGACCCGATGACCTACAGCAGCACCTGCATCAGCTGCTTCAACGTTACTGTACCCCAGAGGTGACCGAAGAGCCTGATTCAGACGCAGGAGAGCAGGACAAACAATAAGGCACCACCTCCTGCTGTATGTGTGTTTGGTTGTGGCGGGCATTTAATACAAGTTTCTGCATATTTATGTCTGTAGCCCTTTCTAATAACACAAAATAATTCTTCACTTGCTTACCAGATCCCCTTATATTATTTATTGCTCGATCTTTTCATTCATGGCAAATAATGGAAACATTTTAACTGCATTATGGCTGAATGTCTTTTGTTTTGTTCCTGATTGAATTTATTTTCTCATTTTGTGACCAAAGATAGTGTTACCTGAATTGCTGAGTGATTTGTATGAAAAATAGATGTTTTGTGTGTGTGTGCGTGTCATTTTGGTTGCTGTGGTACTGTAGAAGCAGAACTAAACATAATAATAATAAAAAAAATGAATATGGGTTTGCTGAGCTCATTGTCTGGCCACTAAAGGTGTGAAGACATTTGTAAATAATGGACTTTGATTGAAAATGTTTAAAAACAATGTCATATACTCTTTTGTCTCCTGTAATTGCTGTACAACTGCATTAATTGACTGCTGTAATTAAAACATGTCAGATTACTTGCTCAAAATCTCACAACAGACCTGATAAAATATCATCAAAATACCTTTGGGGCATGTGAGTTTGTAACCACAGTTAATCAAGTGCAAGCAATCAGCTATCTGATATAACTGGCTATGTATTTATACTGGCTATGACTGAGATTTAAAAGCAACAAATAAATATCATGCTGTAGTCTTTCTTAATCCCAGAATGCTTCTGAATGGTTTTTACACAGATTACATGAGAATTTATCAGTTTTAAGTGAAAGAATGCTGTCATTATCTACACATCCAGTTATTTTGTGTCACTGACCTATTTGTTTTCACTGTCTAACCTTTGTACGGAATATGTGTGTGTTCTCAGATCTCCTCTGTGACAATGCAATTGTTTGTTTATTGAAAACATTTTTTTTCTTTTTGAATGAATGTTAAATTAATCCCATTTTCTGTTTTGTGCAGTCTCAGTTTTTTTTTTTTTTTTTTTAAGTATGACTGAATTCAATGATAATTTGAGTCCCCCTCCAAAACTGTGCTTGTGGGCTTGACTTGTATCTTCCCTATTTGTGATGCTCCTCCAGACGCTTACAGTAGAACTCAGAACAGAGAGGGAAAGCGATTAAAATTTGCCTGTTTTGTTTATTTTTTTCCTCTGCTGTTGCAATGATGTAAAATAATAACAATAATAATAATAAAAAATGAAATGTTAATCTCACTGTTACCTTATCTTCTATTAGGAAAAATATGCTGAATTTAAGAAATTTGTGTTTAGGTGAATAAAGACATTTCATAGGAGACAGGCAAATGTTGCCTTAATTGAGCTTTGATTCAGTTTCTTTTAACAATTTAACTTACATTTTGTAATGTTTTGAGAACATACACTACTACTATTTAAAAGTCTGGTTTTACTGTACGTTACTGAATTTATGTTTCTCATAAGTGCTAAATGCTAAAATGAACCCAGGGAAGCGTACACACCGTCAAGGGTAGTTAGCTTTGTTCATAGGTGGAGAGTGGGTAAGGGGAGTAAGGGTGGGCAAGGAGGGAGGGTTTAGGATTCTGTTTCAAAGCTGAGTTCATTTCTAAGTTCATTCATTCTTCATGGTGTTCATTTTAGGCTATCTTTTTCATGTACCTTATGCCTTTTTTTCTTTTCTTTGCATTTTACATTTTTTTGGGCTCTTTTTTGTTGTTTTCATTCTTTCTCTAAATATGATGTATCTTTCATTTAACACTCTCATATGGCAAACTCTTTGAGATATGTCAGCTGGAACTGTAAGGCTGTCAACAATCCTTTTAAGTCTTAAATTATCTGAAAAGCTTAAGGGCAGACCTTGTTTTTTTGCAAGAAACACATCTCCGTTCTGTTGACCACTTTAGATTAAAAAGGGATTGGGTTGGACAGGTTTTCCATTCAATATTTCACTCTAAATCTAGAGGTTGTGCAATTTTAGTGCATAAATCTGTTCCGTTTGTAGCCTCTGATACTATTGTAGATCATAAAGGAAGATACGTTATTGTATTCTCGACACCCTTGACCCTTGCAAATGTTTATGCTCTCAATTATGATGATCCTACTTTTATTTCCTCTTTTTTGTTGTGTATTCCTAATATTCATTCACACCCACTTATTTTGGCTGGGGACTTTAATTGCGTTATGTCTTCTGTTCTTGATAGATCTTCCGCCATTTGCATCACTCTGAAAGGAAGTATTCTTTTTTTCTCATGTTCACCAGACGTATTCTCGCATTGATTATTTCTTTTTGGACCATAAATTTCTTCCATACTTACAGGACTGTTCTTACCAAAGTATTGTAATTTCGGATCATGCACCAATTATATTAGATCTTAAGAATCCATATCGACCACCTAAATACCGTCAGTGGCGTCTTAATCCAGGTCTCCTATCTGACAAGGATTTGATTGAATTTATATCTTCCAAAGACATGCTAAAATGAATTAAAGCCTGAATTTTGTAGACAAAAATAAATTGTGGATATAACTGTCTTTACAGTTAAAAATGAAAATAATGTGGTTTTGTGTGTATGAATTGGAGCAAATCCTAAAGGAAAAACAGCCAAGTGTCCTCCTTACTGTTCAAAAGCATCAGGTTTGTTTAAATAATGTCATGACCAAGAATGTCCATATTCATAAGGAACGTATGATTAAGTGTCCAAAATTCTGTCTGGTGGTGTTTCTACAATGTTTAACATTATAAATGCAGCTATAGCCTGCTCTATCGCAATCATAAAATTATACAATAGTAACAGGTAAAACAATTTATTGCTGATGCTTGTTCTAAATTGTGCTAAAATGCAAGCACAATATAAATGACCTTTAGTTTTAATACCCATTAGATCCAGTAAAAGTAATATTAGGAAAAATCCTGTCCACCATGTGTTCGTGTCCTCAACTTTTTTTTTTTTTTTTGCTAATGTGATGCATGACAGATTTGCAAGTTTCTGTATGTCTGTGAAACTGTGCAAAGGTTTTATATTGCAAAGAAACATTAAATTACTATAATTAATTTCTACACAATTAGATCTGCAAATTTGCCTAAATCATCAATCGAGGCACATGAGGTTCTGGCTATGTGTCTGTAGAAATTACTTTTATAATAAAACCTACTATATACCTACTTTATGGCAAATTCTTCCACAAAGCTCAATTTGTTGTTTGACAGTTTAGACGGAATTATTTTTTTGACAAGCATAAAATCAAAAGGATGTCAATACAAGTATTTTGCAGAAATCACACATTTTATTAGATGTTTCACATATTTAGAAATCTATTACATCAATTCCTCTGGTAATATCCTTATTCTATAATGTTGTATTGTAACTTATATTTCCATAATGAGCTGGACTTAGAAGAATCAAAATTGTATCTGACAAACATCTCAGAGACATTCTTCATATTGTGTAAGTAATTGTGTGTAGTGGATTATGTGTACAGATTTTTTTGATATTGATAGACATTGACTTTGATTAATCTATTCTGCATGAGATCTTCAGTCATGGTTTGTCTGTCAAGACAGACTCACATAAGAAATGGGGAGAAAGGTTTTGGATCTGTATGAGAGATGTGAAATGTCATGCATTATTCATAAAAGATACAAATGAGAAACCAACCTGTTAGATTTTCCTCGAAGAGTACCACAAATTACAGTGAGAAGCAGACACATTTGAAAATGTACACAACTAAGTTACCACAACAAAACTAAATTTCACACAATTCGTTGAAAAGCAAGGAAAAACTTATCTGGCTTTGCTAGCCATTTGTGTTTTTTACAGAATGAGTATCTGAGCATATCTGGTGTAGTGAAGTTTGAGTTATTACATTCTCTTTTCATATATTCAGATGCAAGATAACTGTATGACAATTCATGAGCAAGAAAATAAAATAAAACTCAAAACCTTTTCCCTTCTCAGAATTTTGGGTTATCCAAGAAAATAGCACGATGCTTCCTACAGTATGTATGCTAAAAATAAATTGGTAATACTCCAAAGTGTAAAGCAGAAATAGCACTTCACATAACTTCACAAAATGTACATCACTGAAAACCATAAGCAAGCTCATATTTGTCATTTTAAGAAATAAGAACATTTTGGATCTTGACAAATTCAATTTTTTTTTTAAATCCTTGATTAATTATTTTCTGATATACAGTACCCCTGTACCCAAACACCACAGATTACTAACAAATGGCTCCATATATTTGTCATACAAAAATGTAACCCTTTAAAAAAGATTAAAGTACTAAGTAAGAACATGCTTTTCACATAAATGAGTATAGTGTGTAAACAGCATACTCAATACATGTAAATGTACTCGCATACAAACACACCACATCCTGATCTGAAATGATTCTTCAACCTTCTATATTCTATTAGTCCAACAGTAAATGTAAACAAGACTCTGGTACAGTAGAGCAAACTATGAAGATCATGTGTTGAGTTGGGCCAGACACTTGTTGAAGCTCAGTTGACAGGAAAGGCTGTACTCTGGAGACCTTATTAACTGAAAAAGAAGAAGAAATCACACATTACCTCATCACAAATATCATTATTATTTTTTTGTTATACACTGACCAAGTTCTAAAGTGTGACTTTTTAAGGGATAGGTCTGCATCAAAACAAAAACATCCAACAATTGTCACTTTACCTCTTAAAAATAAAGGTTTTTATCCATTACGCAAAGGTTCTAAATATTGGAAAAAAGGTTCTTTAGTTTATAAAAGGATTAGTTCACATAAAAATTAAAATTAGCTCATTTACTCGCTCTGTTTTTTTTTTTTTTTAAGGAGTCATGAACTGAGAAATCAAAATTTCCTTTTGACATATAAGAGGCCATTGTACTATAAAAACATCCTTTAAGTTTCAGAACTCAAAATTTTCTCAGTCCAAAAATATTTGAAGCCAATCGGTCAAAACGACAGGTTGTGGAATGTGGCAGTTTATGATGGAATAGTGTGGCTAAACACAGTCTCCGCAGAAGAAGATCAGCGTCTGCTTCTACATCACTGCCTGTTTAGCCCCGCCCCCTGATTCATTCATGTAGTGTAAATAACAAGAGTGGCAAACGCAGGTCTACACATAAATCAAATGATAAAGATGACTCTGAAGACAACAAGTGCAGTGCTAAGTTGTGGGGGGGGCAGTCTTTGCATCGCCTTTCTTCTGATCCCAACATGAACTCTGATCCCGAATGAACTTTATTTTTAATGAAGTTCCAGAACGCGTCAGAACTTGGTCCTTTGTTCACGTCATTTTACTGCAGATTCATTTACAAACAAGGCACAATTCGATGTGGGATTTTCATAAAGATTGAAACTAAAAATGCTGTGGCAACTATACGGATCTGACAATAATGTTGCAACACACAAGTGTGAGTAACTGTTTTTATTACGTGGTCATCATTGCTTTTATTACAGCAATGATGTCTGTTATTACAGATCGTGTAACATATATGGAGTATTTATTTGTTTTCAACCTAAATCACAGCAGCATCTATCTATGAAGGATGTAGGCTGTCAAACATGCACAACTGTTAGCCAATCATACCAGTGGCCGTTTACTTCCGAGTCTACAATCCGCCAAACCTATTCAAACAGATTGTTTCGATGAGGGGGGTCAAAAACAGGACAGAAAATAGCCTATTACTTTATGTTTTTTGATGTAAAAATCTTTAAAACATTATAAGTGGACCTCAGAGAACAGTATAGAATAATAAAAAAGCAGTTCATGACCCCTTTAATGCTTTACACTATTTTTACTTTTACTTTATTTTTCAAACCACAAGTTTTTTTTTTTTTTTTTTCAGGCCCCATATGACACATCATATTCCAAGTATTCTGGGGACATACAATAGGGTTTGGTAAAAAACTAACCTTAATTTACTTTATTTAATGAAAATTTACTATTTCAACTCACTTAGAAAAGCACACTAAGAAAAGTTGTGAGAAATCAATATTTATATAAATGTGACAAAATATAATCCATGTACATCCGAAGTTCCGTTCCAGAGATATTCAACTCAGTAGAGACAAAACAGCACATAATACTTTTTTGTGATTTTATTAATTTTGATGTATAGTTAAGTACAGACAGTGCCGATCCTAGCTTTCTGGGGGCCCTACGCAAAGGGGGTTGGGTCGGGGATTTGAAAGAATGAATGGACGCATTTGTCCATGTTTCACTCCGTCTCGAATCACGCTCGAGAAACAGTAGGCTCGGTACGCTTTCAACTCGGTTTTTTTTGTCTCGAGCCTTTGTTAAGATGCTGTACGACATTCACGTTACATAATTTGACTGATTTTTACGTAGAGAGGGTGACAGCGCACCGCATTAAAAGAAATGATCATTCATGTTTTCATAACCGCTGGCCAAACTGAAAAACGAAACTAAAATTAAAACATCTTTGAGAGCAAGGGGGCCCCCTGGTGTTTCGGGGGTCCTACGCAGCTTGCATATTCTGCGTATAGGGAGGATCGGCTCTGAGTACAGAAGACTGATACTTGTGATACTGTGATACTACTGAGACATTTTTAAAAAGCTTGATGCTGGTCACTATCCACTGCCATTATATGGATGAGTACCAGCAGATTCTCCTTTTGTGGTTCGAAAAACAAAGAAGGGCACTAGAACAACACCAAGTTGAGTAAATAATGACAGAATTTTCATTTTTGGATGAACAATCCCTTTAAAATGTTCTTCACACTTAAAAAAAAAGAGAACTGTTGAACTGTTCACTGAGGATTCTTTGGGGAACCCAAAATGGTTTGCAATAGCATCACTGTGAAATTTTTTTTTTTTTTTTTTTTTTTTTTTTTTTTTTAAATATGCTTATCATTCATTTCTTTATAACAAAATTGAGGACAGCCAAACACCAAAATGGCACACACAAATTATAAACGTATTCGTATACGGAGTGTCTATTTACACAGTGTAAATAACCCGCCTTGTTGGCAGAGGCTATTTACACTAACTCCGCCCACCAACGTGTGATTGGGATAGTCAACATTACAAAAAAACGGCTAAAGTTCATTAGCTCCAGTGGTGCAGATGGTAAAGCGCGTGCCGTGGTCTTTTTGACGCGATCGACCCAGGTTCCAACTCGCCTTTCGCCTAACTTTTTTTCTCCCTTTTCAAATCTCGTATCACATCGTAAAGGCATTTATTTTCAATAGGTGTAGGTGTAGGGAGGGCTTTATCGAACCAGTAAGGTGGCATCCATTTAATAATTTGAATTAAAATCATAATTTACACTCAATATGTTATTATTGCATACTGTTTTATAATGTACTACAATACTGAAGTGCAGATAATTGTCACTATTTGCAACAAGTAGTATAAATAGCAGAAAATGCTGCTATTTTAACAGTGTAAATAGAATCTATAGCTATTTGCACAGTGTAAATAGCATATCGCTAAAAATACTGTTATTTTCACTTGGTGTAAATAGAATCCATTGCTATGTGTAAATAGCCGCTTATTATCGCTAAGAAAATATGCTATTTTCACTTAGTGTAAATAGCATCTATCGCTAAGAAAATATGCTATTTGCACTTAGTGTAAATAGCCTCTATCGCTATTTACACTTAGTGCAAATAGCTGCTGCCATTAGTATATGATAGCTTTTTTCTGAGGAACAGTCCAAAAATAGCTATTCACTGTTAACCTTCTCCAGTTTAGCTCTCACATCAAACTTGTCATATGAAGATACAATGTGCGAGGTCTGACATCAATAAAACCGAACACTGTTTGTTCTCACATGTTGTGACTGATATCTGATGTACAATCTGAAAATTGCATTTTCACTCAAAAATAAATATACAATTAATAAATTATGAAGATGTGATATTATTACAGTATGTTTTACAAAAAGACTTGGTATTTCAAAATTTCACATTTACTATATTTCAAAAACTAGTAAACATGAAATTTACTAGCAAAATTTGTTTCAAAGTAAATCCGACAATGATATTTTTCATTGCTCTCGTGAACTTCAATTTGCACTAATCCTAACATTAAGCTACAGCATGGCTTCAGAAGTTTTATGCTTTGTTTTTCCATTGTTGGATCTCAACAGCTCACTCACTTTCTTAGTGTGAAAACATCATTTATTCCTTTAACATGTAACATCATGTCATGTATTACCGTTTTCAAAGTAGAACCTGTGGAAATCTGTCCCCTCCACTAGGTTTCCCAAAGCTTCAGGTTCAAAAGATGTCAGTCCAGGGTCACAAATCTTCCTGTGGAACACAAAATAATATAAGAACTAAAATATATAATAAGGCATTCTTTAACAGAGCGAAGGCAAAAAATAATTAAAAACTCTGCATGAAATAATGAAATAAACACTCACGTGTATGCTTCAAAATCTCCATTATTAATGGCTTCGATCAGCAGCTCTGTGACTTTAATTATCTCCTGTTTCCGTGCTATAGCACATAAAGGCAAAAAAAAAAAAAAAAAAGTTAAAAGACTGTAGTCATTATGCTTTAGCTGATGAACAGACCAGACTGTGAAATTCATTAATTTTAAACCATAAAAAATAGACAGTGATGTTTGATTCTCCAGTGGCTCTTATGAGTCTGTTCTTTAAAATGAATCAGATTCACAAATATGTCTGAAAGGAACTGGCCAGCTACCAATGTAAATCAAATATTCAAATCAAATGCACCAATGTAAAATGTAAAAAAAGGGTAATTATATGGAGAACTGTACTGTTTTATGTATACCTTTAGAAAGCAGTTTATTGATTCAAACTTTTTCCAAGCCAAGAAATCTTGATGAACAGAAAAATGGACCCCAGGGACCTTATATTGTATAAAACTGGGTGCTGCATTTTTAGCTTGGCCAGTAAGAATGTGTATAGTACCATGTTAATTTATTTACTTTTTATTGATTCTTGTATTGTAAAGCCGATAAAATAATCATTGTTAATAATTACAATTTACAACACAACACTTCTGCTTGTTTAAGTCAAGTCAAGTCACAATTATTTATATAGCTCTTTTTACAATGCAGATTGTGTCAAAGCAGCTTTACAGTATTTAACAAGGAAATAGTGTGTCAAAATAGTGTGCCATTCTCCTCTGGCCAGACAAAACCAGCAGTTTAATTCTAGGCTGCAACTACGGCCTAACTAACATACAGTCAGGTCCATAAATATTGGGACATTGACACAATTCTAACATTTTTGGCTCTATACACCACCACAATGGATTTCAAATGAAACGAACAAGATGTGCTTTAACTGCAGACTGTCAGCTTTAATTTGAGGGTATTTACATCCAAATCAGATGAACGGTGTAGGAATTACAACAGTTTGCATATGTGCCTCCCACTTGTTAAGGGACCAAAAGTAATGGGACAATTGGCTTCTCAGCTGTTCCGTGGCCAGGTGTGTGTTATTCCCTCATTATCCCAATTACAATGAGCAGATTAAAGGTCCAGAGTTCATTTCAAGTGTGCTATTTGCATTTGGAATCTGTTGCTGTCAACTGTCAAGATGAGATCCAAAGAGCTGTCACTATCAGTGAAGCAAGCCATCATTAGGCTGAAAAAACAAAACAAACCCATCAGAGAGATAAATAAAAACATTAGGCGTGGGCCAAACAACTGTTTGGAACATTCTTAAAAAGAAGAATGCACCGGTGAGCTCAGCAACACCAAAAGACCCGGAAGACCACGGAAAACAACTGTGGTGGATGACCGAAGAATTCTTTCCCTGGTGAAGAAACACCCTTCACAACAGTTGGCCAGATCAAAGAACACTCTCCAGGAGGTAGGTGTATGTGTGTCAAAGTCAACAATCAAGAGAAGACTTCACCAGAGTGAATACAGAGGTTCACCACAAGATGTAAACCAGTGGTGAGCCTCAAAAACAGGAAGGCCAGATTAGAGTTTGCCAAGCGACATCTAAAAAGCCTTCACAGTTCTGGAACAACATCCTATGGACAGATGAGACCAAGATCAACTTGTACCAGAGTGATGGGAAGAGAAGAGTATGGAGAAGGAAAGGAACTGCTCATGATCCCTAAGCATACCACCTCATCAGTGAAGCATGGTGGTGGTAGTGTCATGGCGTGATGTATGGCTGCCAGTGGAACTGGTTCTCTTGTATTTATTGATGATGTGACTGCTGACAAAAGCAGCAGGATGAATTCTGAAGTGTTTCGGCAATATTATCTGCTCATATTCAGCCAAATGCTTCAGAACTCATTGAATGGCGCTTCACAGTGCAGATGGACAATGACCCAAAGCATACTGCAAAAGCAACAAAGAGTTTTTGAAGGGAAAGAAGTGAACTGTTATGCAATGGCCAAGTCAATCACCTGACCTGAATCTGATTGAGCATGCATTTCCACTTGCTGAAGACAAAACTGGAAGGAAAATGCCCCAAGAACAAGCAGGAACTGAAGACGGTTGCAGTAGAGGCCTGGCAGAGCATCACCAGGGATGAAACCCAGCGTCTGGTGATGTCTATGCGTTCCAGACTTCAGGCTGTAATTGACTGCAAAGGATTTGCAACCAAGTATTAAAAAGTGAAAGTTTGATTTATGATTATTATTCTGTCCCATTACTTTTGGTCCCTTAACAAGTGGGAGGCACATATGCAAACTGTTGTAATTCCTACACCGTTCACCTGATTTGGATGTAAATACCCTCAAATTAAAGCTGACAGTCTGCAGTTAAAGCACATCTTGTTCATTTCATTTGAAATCCATTGTGGTGGTGTACAGAGCCAAAAATGTTAGAATTGTGTCGATGTCCCAATATTTATGGACCTGACTGTAAAAGAATGAAGGAATTGCTAGTTCAGGCATTGCTAGTTCATATTCTGACTCAGTTCCCATTCAGTCGGTCACGTTCGACGTACGTCTCTCTTCCCTCCTTCAGGGAACGAGGGTTACCTATGTAACCATGACGTTCTTCTCAATAAATGCATCATACAGTAAGCAAAAATATCCAAATTGGTCTGAATCACTTTACTTAGTAATAAATCATTTGCAGTAAAATACCATCACAATATATTATAAGGGAAATAATAAAATGGGGTGAAGAGACTTTTGTTGTTTTTGTTGGCAAAAACAAAACAGCATATTTAAACGTAGTTTAAATGTATTTAACACAATTAAAAAAAGTTTACTAGTGCCTATGGAAGGATTTTATTTTGTTCTTCTGAGTATTTGGGGAATTGTGTTTCTCAGCATCTCCATGTAATGTGGATCTGAAAGAAATATCCTGGACAGTGCACGATGATTTGTTAAAAAAAATGCACTTGTAATGTATGTTTTTTTCTCTTTTTTTTTCTTTTTTGGCTAATTTCTTAAACTAATAACAGTTATTTATAATCTGAAAGTCTCATAGTATAAATATAGCCCCTTAAAGTAGCTTAAAGTAAGTACTGCTTTAACTTGTAATGTAGGTAAATAAAAAGTATGTTTTGGTGGTACTGCATATATTGTTTCGGGAGACAATTTACATAAGTGTCAGAAGTGGTTAAATAAGGCAAAAGATCTCTGCCACATTAATCCACTAATTTCTGATGAAATTATATCTTACAGCTGGAGCAAATTTGAAAAAGAATGGCACATATATTGCAATTACAGTCTATCAGACAAATGGAAGATGGTGCTCCATCCCACAAACCAGCAACTTAAGCTCAAAGTTATGATTACCCACCCAAGTGAGCTGCAGAAGTGCAGTGCAACTCAAAAACTCCAAATTCAACTGGGTGAATGAACTGGACACATCTCTAGATGCATCTGATGAAACCTACTATTGTGAAACAGTGATGATGTCACTCAGAAAAGTGAAATATTAACAGCACTGCGACTAAAACATGGTTCTGGCAACTAAAAAAAAAAAAAAAAGCTGACGAGCTAAATGCAACATTACTGTATATCTGATCAACAAGTAAACCTCATTCTATGATGAAAAAGTAAACTGGGGTACAGGAATTCAGTGACCTGTCTGACCACAATGCTTGGCAAACAGCCTGTTGTCTATCACGAGATCAGTGGCACCCCCTGAATGTGTGCCCTATAAGTTACTCATTGCAATGAGACAATAAATTATAGCTGAGCCTGAGAGAATGACTGTGGCTCTGTAAGGATATGTATAGACTCAAAAACAAACTTCTCGGGCAACATCGTCCCCTGAAATGCAGATTTTGGCAAATGCCTTTGGATGAAGCATTATTTAAAGGTGCTCTAAGCAATATTTGAAAACGCTTTTGACGACAGTGTCGGGCCGAGTCCCAAAACACACTTGCAGCCAATCAGCAGTTAGGGGCGTGTCTAGTAATGACAGGAAGAAGAGAGCGCTCAGTGAGTGCACAGGACAGATATTAGCAGATCTCCTATAGATAGAGTGTTGCGATTTATTCTGCACGGCCATTTCCTGAAATAAATAAATAAATAAAAAAATCTGATCTATGATAGAGGTCTGCATTCCCGCAGCTCTACCGCGGGACCCGGCCAGAATTCTTGCGACGCGGGATTAAATTTCCGAATAGAAGGCGGTAGCGGTCGGTAACTCTGGTGTAATTTGAACGAGAGCGGTCAGTCTAACAATATCCTGTTCCCGACATCCTTTCAGAACAGCATAGATTCTGCGCTTTAGCCTACTCATTCTTATCGAGCACCGGTACAGCCTGCACTCGGGACTGTTATGCACACGCTGCACGCATGGACCGCTGCTTTTTGCATCATGCATTTTATTTGTGGGCTCTGTGCGCAGCATGTGCATAACGGTCCTCAGAGCAGGCTGTACTGGCAAATGTATGGCCCTCAGACAGAACAGGCAGGTTGTCGATCAGTAACAGAGCAGAATAAGGATAGAACAAAGTGTGGATGCGTCCTTGAAGGACGTTCGATTTTGTTCATATTTTTCTTAGCCTATAATTTTAAATGACAGATGTCGTATTTATTTATTTTTCTCTGCGACACTTTTCCTACTGTGTTAACTGCAAAATGTTAAATGAATTGTACTATCTTGAAAAGACAAATAAAAATAAATAGCTACAATTTTTCAACAACCTACATTTTTATTTTCTCTGTGACACTTTTTTTCCAACTGTTGACAGAAAAATGTTAAACCAATTTTTTGTCTTGACAAGACGAATAAAAATACAAATAGTTTTGTGCAGACTACACTTTTATTTGTTATCTCTCTCTTAGTAGCGGAAATTGAAATGTGAGATTCTGGAAACGAGATCTAAATTTAGCAGGAACGGTCGGGTCAGGAAGAAAACTATTCTAAAGTGGACAGCGGGTGAACAAAGAGTGGATATATCGCGGGAACGGGTGGGTGCGGAATATAACCTCGCGGGAGCGGGAAAAAAAAAACAGTCCCGTGCAGACCTCTAATCTATGATGTAATGAATAAAACCATTTTTTTTGATTACCTGAAATGTATTAGTGTTGGTCTCTTATTCAAATAATAAATGATATAACTAAACAAATTAATAATTAATTAGGTGAAGCTGTGTGCTTGAATTTTTCATTGCACCATGCAGTGTTTATTATTGCTCATTGTCTATAGGCTATTTTAGTCATTTAAATAACATGGTTTATCTTTAATATATTGATTAATGATATTGTATTATAATATTACATCACCCAAATATGTATTTACTTCCTTCTGATTCTCATTGTCAGTGCAGGCTTGTTTAGATTACACTGACCGTTATGAAAAGTGATTAGTGTAGCCTGCGTAAAAAGCCATGAACATAAAACAACAGGACAAAAATATAGTTGATGACTAGACAATCATTTTATGACTCTACACACTTCTTTGTGAAGACAGTGGCATAATACAGTGAAATAATATATTCTTTAGCCATATAAAAACAATAGTCATGTACGTAGGTAAAATGTACCCGCTGGCGGTTTTAGATATACAGCGACCCCTGGCGGTTCTAGTGTTAAGATTACAAGCTAAAAGATATTGTGTCTCATCCTCCAGTTCTTAGACTTCACCATTGCTCTCTCAGCTGATGCATTCCAGCATGGACCCACTCATTACTGATAATGCATGGCAGTATGCAATAATTTTTATAGATTTTGCACATACACGGGACTTTGAGCACATTTGGAGTAGCCCTCACTACTACTCTCTGGTGAAATAAACTTTTACCTTAATATCATATCATGTAGTTGAACTATTTTAAATTATTCCTGTTTAATACATTGAATACATTTTATTGTGGAAGGAACAGTAAAATGTCTAAATTATGTTTCTCGTTGGCTTTGGTTAAAGCCAGTGTAACAAAGTTTTTTTCTTATTTTTTTTCCTAGTAGACTCCCACCAGACTTTGGGCTGGTTTTTTGTTGTCTAAATCTTTGCATCTTAAATTAAAATAAGCCTTCATAAACCAAACCAGGGGCTCAGTGTGTACATAAAGGATTGTAACTCAACATGCTTAACTACAATTTTTAGAAAACAAGACAAATTAATACAAACTTTAGAAGTACAAGGAAACATATATAAGCATTTAAGGACCAAATCAAAAATGCTCTTCATATTTTATCAGAAAAATTAGAAATTCAGTTAGGCCATGCTGTCTGTCTGGGAAAACAAACAAAATCTTTCTCCAGAACCAGGAAAACTGTCAACAAAATTATCTTTCTCGGTCTAAAAACAGTTTGTTTAATCTTTAGTTAATAGATATCAAGCTGCTTGAAAAAAGTTTTTGCATAATAACAAAGTGCAAAAAAAAAAAAGAAAAAAAAAAAAAAAAAAAAAAAAAAAAATCACAAACAAGACTGAGCTCAAACAATATTTTTATCAGCATGTGTAAACCATTGAAGTACTTGCCACAATACATGAAAAATATGCATACTATGTGAACATGCACATGCATGAATGAACCCACACACAAGCAAACTCATTCACACACACACCCCCCCCCCCCCCCAGATCTCATGATTCTAACACTGTCCTAATCAGACACTGTGTGACAAGTTTTCAGCAACACTGTTCCTTCTTCACTGAAAGAAAAAATGTTGTGTGAAGTGACAAAATCACAGCCATAACAGAACATATGTAGTGTTTATTACTGCTATGCAGAGTGTGATTTTGAACCAATGTGATTATATCGTAGATTTGGCTGCAAAACATTCTTTCTCCACTGACGATCTTTCAAAATAACCACAATTTCATTATATTATAGTATTTTTATAGGGCTCTTAAAAGTGAAAATAATGACTATTTTGCCCTGTCTGTTTCAGTTCTTAGCTCAAGACTTGTGCTAGTGAATGGTTTGGGATTATGTGTTCTTGTGGTGCCATCAGCATTGACGTCATTTTCATGCAGCTCTAGAGTGATTAGTCAGAATGATTGGCTTAAAAAACCTGGCAGCACAAACAAGCACCCATGAGCAAAGATGGCAGTTTTCTGTGTGCCAGCCTAACAACTGCCATTAAATGGAAATGTTCAAAGACAGCTTCTCCAGTTATTATAGATCTTCTAAGGTGAAATTTCAGTCAGACTGGAATTGTGCTTTCTGACATGAAGCAGTTTTTGACTGTGCAATTTTATTTTTATTCCCACTAGAGGGCACTAATGCATCACAATAGCTTTAAACGTCTTATCACACCAGCACCTCAAGGGACACTGTACAATCAAAATGAGGAACAACCCCAGATGTTTGCAGTGATGCTTCAGTGCTTCAGTGACAGTGACAAAATAACGGCACCAAATTCACACTCACTGTATCTTTTCAAACTCTAAATAAGAAAGAGAATGAAATGTTCTTAGAGTTAAATATATACTCGCTGTGTCCAACCAGGTTAACAAATCACACAAAATTCTATCTTTCTCATGGTAAGGTTTGCTCAGTGGTTTTCAGAGCCACTGAAAGTCATTTGATTTCAATGAGAGGTGGTGATTTGACTGATGCAAATAAGAAGAAAGAGCAACACAACGCTCAGACAACCAATGACAGCGCAGACATGTAATTGATTGTAAGCAAGATAGATAAGATTATTGTAACTAATCGATTTTTGTTTAGTCACAATATGTTACATTATGTATTACTTTTTTTCTTTGAAAAACCTGATACACTGTCAAAATGAAATGATGTCTTGTGAGGTCAGTGGTTCAATAGTCATGGTTTCTGCAGCCCACCAATAAAGTTAAACCAAAGAGCAGAATGCTTATTACTGACCAACAATACAGCATCCCGGTAAACTGTGTAGATCACTGTCAAAGGCAGTTTTTAATCTGTAATCTTTAATATTAAAGTGATAGTCTATTCATAAATTAAAATACTGTCATAACTTACTCAACCTCATGTCATTCTAAACATATGCATTTCTTTATTCGGTGGAATGTGAAAGAAGATATGTTGAAGAATGTTAGTGAACAAAACAGTTTCCCATTGACTTCCATTGTGTGGACAAAAATACTGTACAATGGTCACCAAGGGGAAACAAAGAAAGTAATTCATACATTTTTGGAACAACCTTAGGTTGAGCAAATTATAAAATTTTCATTTTTGGGTGGACAACCCCTTTAAGTTTTTGTCCTAAACCAGCAACCACCACAACAGGCGAGGACGAGGCCTTTTATTGTTTGCTTGTTCTGTTGTATAATGTTGGGCAGGCTCACCCACAAAGAGATCTCATTCCATAAACGTAGAGTGCAGTGATCACCCATGTTTTCAGCAGACTTATTTCTGGAATTATTTTTTTTTTTTTTTTTTTTTTTTTTTTTTCAAAAGACTTTTTTGGAGCTGCATGTTTAGCTAATCCTTGATCTCTGAATCACTTTTACAGTATATATTCTTCTGTATATATATGACCTGACAAAAATGTACATAAATTCCTGACTGAATCACACAACATTTAATTCTGTTATAGCTTTCAGTAGAAAGCCAGATCCAGCATCCAAAAATAAGATATCATTTGGCTTAACTAACAAAAACTGAGGTCTTGTGTGTGCAAATCCCAGGGAGAAAAAAAGAGTATACACATCAAGTCATTTTTACTCATTTGCAATCATGTCTACTGGTTCAGCTATCAGTGTACACCATTTTAAAACTGTGCATTGACTTCCTGTCTCCCTCCCCTGTCACTTACACTGAATGGTGATGTGGCTCTGGATTAGCTGAGACCGTTTGGGAGCAGCCTTGGGATTAATGCACTGGCCACAATCGGCTGTTGAGTTGACGTAGAGGAAGGCCAAAAAGGCAAATAGGAAAACAAGCAGGTAGAGTGCCAGGAGGGCTTTGAGAATGCGGTTACAGCAGACTTCTTCAGGCCACATGTTTGGGAGGTACCAGCAGGATGAGACAGAGGAGGAAGTGGAAGAACAAGACTGCTGGGAATGAGATTGTTCGCGCTTGTACATTCTAGGAGAAGCGGTAGGCAGGTGGTATACTGGTCCTAGTAAATGTGCCATTTGGAGGGTATATTAATATGGGAAGAACATCAAGGACAGGATGGGACAGATGAATGATTGGGTGGACAGATTGGTGGACAGGAAAGCAAATAAATTAAGACATGGATTGATAGCAGCATGGTAAAAAGCAAGGGTAAGGTTGTTAAAAAGAGGAGAAAAAGGATAAAATGAGTAGAAATGACATAAGGTGAATAACAGATTGACATTGTTTGCAGGGCATCCCCTGAAAACAAAGACATGAATGAAACAGCAAAGGAAAGACAAATGGTACAGAAATATCTCCCTTTTAAATGCATTCATCTTTCACACTTTGCGGACTTATGTGAGTACTATGGTTGCGATTTATTGAATTTAATTTTTTTTTTTTCAACGGGTTTGACATTATGGTGTTCGGTTCGCAAGAGACACAAGAACCAATTCCATAATTTTTGTAGTTCATATAAGCGGTAAGGGGGATGTGTATGTACAAAAAATCTTAAAGGTCCTACTGTACAAATACAGTAGTTATCTTGATGTTAAGAATCAAAATAAATTAATTAAAATATCATTAAATGCCACTAAAAATCATGGCACAAATGCACACACACACAAACTGTCACTGAACCACCCGCATTGACATCACACACCTAATCTACACATAATTACACAAGATCACACAGTTGCATTAAAGAGACAGAATCATTGTTCTACCTTCAAAGCTCATAACAGCAAAAAAGAGGAACAGAAAGTTAGCAGGCATGTGAAAAGAAAGCTTAAAATAAAAAGTTCATCTCAACAGATATTCACCAACCGTGAACACCAAGTTGGGTCCAGCGGGCCAAACTAATAATAAAGTGCACATGCAGGAAACAGGTGATCAGCGATGTTTATTCTGCATGTTTCCACTTTAATAGCATGATACAGTTCATTAGTACAGCGAAAGGCTGCATTCAACCTATATTTATTGTGTGAGAGTAATAGTTTATGAATCGGCTACTGAAAACCCATAATTATTGACCAATAATCTAAAAACTGGTGGGGTGTATGGGGGGTTGAGTGAGCAACCCCCTATGGTGGTACTTTAGGCCTGAAGCAGGACAGTTCGACAGTAGTGTTTTCACCTAATATATTTCTTAAGAATCCTGGAAATCTGAAGCACAAATGTTTCCTGTCTGAGAACAACCCTTTTTTGTTTACTAAAGTGGTGAATATGAATATAAATATAAATGTATAGGTAAAGCAAGAACGGGCTGGACCACAGGGTACCAACTTATTGTACAATGCACAATTTAAGTTTAATTTAGGTTCAACTGTACCTTTAATGTCTTCATCTTCAATAGTGGTGTTGGCACTCTCTGATGATTCCTGAAAGGAATACACACAAATACACACATAAACAAACAAGCAAAAAAAAATCACTTAATATTTTAAATAGTAATTTCTTTAAATAGTAATTTACTAATAATTTGAATTTTAAATAGGCTCAAGTTAAATGATGATTACAACAGTTAGAAATAGTAACCCCTGTTGTAAAAAGAAGCTGAAACCCGCCTGTGACCTTCTTGTATCGATAGAGGTGCTTTGGGTTAGTTAGGTAAACACTGGTTTGGCCAGCAAACTGCCTTTTTCCAGAAGGTTCAAACCTTATTTCACACTGCAGAGTAACTGACTTTATGCATTTTATTAACATTGTTCTAGACAGAATACAAATTATGCATGTTGATGTGATGATTGACCGAGAAAAGTTTAAGATTATAAAATTTCAACATCGTGTTCTATTTCCAAACCAAACAAGAACAGCATTTATTTCCACTGTGCAAAGTGAACCGAACTATTGAGACATATCTGAAGAAAACATCTGTTGAAACATGCATGGATAAACACAATATGATGGTGACAACTTGTCACTGACACTACTGTACTGTATATGATGCCCTAGCAAACATACATACATAACAATCAATTACATACAGTGGCAACAATAAGTTTGTGAACTATGACAGTATCTAGTTTTATACTCTGGTAATCAACAGCATGCTACAAATGCTGTTCATACACTGACAAAAATGTATCTGTATATTTAAAAAACTGTAACTGTATAGTTTAGGGAAAAAGTGCTTGCAACCATGCAATTATTTCTAGTAGTCTAAACAAGCTACATTGCATCCAGTATATGATACAAGAACAAATTTTTAAAAAATATTTGGATTAGTGCTGTCAAATGATTAATCGCATCCAAAATAAAAGTTTTTGTTTACATAATATATGTATGTGTGCTGTGTATATTTATTATGCATATAAAAATACACACACATGCATGTATACATTTCAGAAAAATATGTTGTAAATATTTTCAAAACATATAGCCTACTGTATGTGTATTTATATATAAATAATAAATATACACAGAACAAACACATATATTATGCAAACAAAAACTTTTATTTTGTACGCGATTAATCACGATTAATCGTTTGACAGCACTAATTTGGATTCCTGCATAGATTACTCCAAAAATATGGTATTATCTTCATCTAAGTCACAATATAGAAAGTCACTCTTGAATATTACTCAATGAATTCAATCAAATCTAAAAAGTACAATTGTTTGTGTTCTACTCTAGTCAGATTGCGTTTGTCTGTCATTGTTAAATTAAGTTAAATTATCCATTATTTTGTAAAACCTATTCCTTTTCAATACTTTTAGCAAAATTTGGACCTTACTGACTTTCATTATATGGACAAAATTGTTTAAATATTTTTCAAAATATCATCTTTTCTATTCTGCAAAAGAACGAAATGAGGGTAAACAAGCTTAGCAAGCTGAACATTTCAGACTTTAAACCTTCCATCCCTCTTGCTTGCTAGGCTGTATCTTTACAAACTGAATTATTATCTCTGAGATAACAGACAGCATGCATCAAGATGCACTACATATATATATATATATATATATATATATGTATATATATATATATATATTAAGTTCAAAATAACTCCAATATCCCTTAAAATTTCAGAAACACTTGATTCTCATCGAACACTTAATACCTTGTTTCCATCAGTGGGATTGTGGATAACAGTAGTTTGAGGCTCCTGATATAGAGGTGCGTAGGGAGAGAAAGGAAGATAAAACAAAATAACAAGATAAAGTGTGTCAGAATAAGTAGTAGTGAGTTAAAGAGTTAAAGGACACCAAGCATTACACTCTGAGTCAGTGAGAGCCTAGATGTTTCTGTCTTGAATGTGCTCAGGTAAATTTATTATGGTAGATAGCAGTTTATCTTTAAAAATTCCCATGTAATTTATGTGCAAGATAATCCATCTAATGTTTAACCATATTCATGGAAAGTATTTACTGAAGAATTTTAGCAATAGTAATTAGTAAAAATTACATAAATTACAAATTCAGCTGACAGAAATGAATAACGATGATATTAATACTCAATATGTGAAGTCAGGATTCACATATCTTAAAGTAACTTCTTCCTAACAAAGCTTGGTGAGCTTTAGAAATATGGTTTAGACAACTGGTCATTGTGAGATGGGAATATGTTTAATAACCACAGTGCATTTCCACTAGAGCAACAGTACAGCATACCCAGCCAAAGCATGCAGTAACACAAGAAAGTATCAGGAAGAACACAAGCCAACCTTTCAAAACCTTCATTCAGTCTCTGAGGTCTGCTTCACTGTTGGTAATGTTTTGTTATTGCATACGTTGCATACGTTACATTCATAGGAGCAATTTAAAACATATATCTTGAATAGCTTGATTTAATCAACTAATAAGTAAGGACACTAAATGTTCTCATAATACTGTATCTCATAGTCATGTTGAAATAATGGCTGGTGTACAACAGAGACATGTACAAAGAAAGAACAACAGCAGGTTTTCAAGAAAGGTTTGTACTTGTAGAAAGTTTTGTAAATGTACCAACAGAAAATTTTCCATTTACTTTTGAAAATACAGTCCCGGGAGAAAATTACAAGTACATTTTCAGTTTATCTATAATATTTTTTTTCTGTGTAAAACTGATATACAGTACATGTTTATATGTTTGTATTAATGAATGAATTGAGTTTATATTACACTATGTTGCTTAAATCAAATCAAATGATTTTGTTATTAATGGTTTGCGCTTAAATTACATTGGGTTTGTAGACAAATATAAATTGTGCTAATATATATTAATTCTTAACAGACATCCAGCATACATGTCAGGATTAACCTCGCAAAACATGTTAAGAAAAGAACAGTGAGTAGAACTAGAATCTTAACAAATGATGGCTACTATGAAGAAGCTGGTCTTGATTTATTCAACATTTTTGCTCACTACAAACTTCACATACTTTCATTTGTGTTTTTTTCAGAGTTTGGAAGACTTTTATTCTAAAATGTGGTACTATTCTAATAATAATAATCATAATAATAATGTGTGCAAACTTTTAACTTTTAGTGCAGGAAATGTCTAGAATAAATAAAACTCATCCATGAGTCCAGCATTTATCCATACAAAATAAATTGTTGACAATGTCCACTCTTAACACACAATGATGCACCTTTTAAAAACACGGTTAGTTCATGTATGCACAAGGAAATAATAGTCATTTAGCAAATACACAAGCACCGGCCAAAGGTTACATGGAGAGGCCTTGAGCACAGCATGAAGTGAACCTCCCAAAAATACACTCTATAAGGTCAATTTTAAGAACACAAAAAAGTTTCTACTGCGGGGTAATCAGTAACAAGCACAAACCCCTTACTAAACTATATCTCAAACTATCAGCATGACAAATCTGCAAACAGATAGAAATATATTAACAGGAAAAAAATCTTGTACATCATTGCTTTCAAACAATGGTCTGTAAATATATTATACCCCGTAAAATCAGCTGTACAATGGAGCAGTCTTATTTATTTAGTACTCCACTCAGGTGTACACACTGTGTTAATGATTACTGATTACTGATTAATGACTACGTGGAACTTGCATATGCATAGACTAATGACACCAATGGACATATCTGATTAAGCATTTTGGGATTTTTTTTTTTAATTAAACCACTAAATAAAGTAGATATAAAACATTGAATTATTAAATATAACTGTTCTATATTTGAGAATTTATAAACATATCTGCTTATTTATATGTTTAATAACAACAACAAAAAAATACTTAATTTAGAACTCTAGTCCACAGTACAAATTTGTATCACAGTAATTGATACCATTATTTGAAATACTTACTTTGGAATTATTCCCTCTCTGCATTGATATATCAATGCAGAATACATACTCACACTTTCAGAATATTGCTAATTATTTGACTGACTGCATTATTTTAATGCAGGATTTCACACATGAAGAAGGTGCTGAATTGATTTAAAAGAGAAAGGGCATGCCAACAAAGAAAGAAAAAGAGAGAAATGTGAAGCCAGTGGTAAGAAAAAGCAACTGACAAACAGTCATACAGACAAAATACCAGAGCAGGAGAGGGGGCAGGTTCTTTAGGGCTGGTGATTACGTTGGTTTTGTTGTTGATCTATAAGTGGGAGGGGACAGAGGCAGACAAGCAAAGCTTTAGAACAGCAAGGGAAATGTCAAATTCTATTAATCTAAAATCTAAAAATGGAACTGCTATTACACAGCTTGCGTTACATGGATGTTTTAGGAATAGTTAATTAGCATATTTGATCATAATCACAATTAACTATTCCTCAACTACAGCAAAATTGGACCGTCAGATAGTTCATTGGACAGATTTTTCATTGGAAACTGTCATTTATGCAAAATGGCATTTACAATTCTATCTGAATTATGCTGTGGAAATGACAAGTTATTTAAAAGCCATAAAAGACTAACAGGCATAAAAGTCTGACTTCTAAAGTTTGCAACAGAATAATCTTGTATAGAAGTTCATGTAATTCACAGATTCCCAGGGAAACAACTAGATCATTAAACAGCATGAAGCAGCAAAGACTTTTCACTGGCATCAAATTATCCTACCAAACCTCTCAAAATCCTCTTCTCTTGAGGCAGTCATTAATTTTCTGATGTGTTTTTAAGAAGACAAAGAAGAAGAAAAACGCACTCCTATTAAATACATACAGTGTTCCATACAGACTACAGAGACTATAATCTAACTGAATTGAAGGTAACCCTGAATATAATATTCCAGTAACAATCACGTTAATGTGCTTTTCATTCTTCTTAAGCCAATTAAACCTACCCCTATTTTGCTGTTGGGATCAATGAAGAAAACCATAAAGGATATGAAGCGGACATGTAATACAATTTTACAGGCATCATGCCTTGGGTCCTTACGATATTAAAAACTCAGATGTTCTTCACTAGTAAATTATCCAGAATTTCACCAAAGAACAGCATACAACTGAAAAGGTTTTCAGTCTACATCTAAAACTGAGCTATAAAGAAGAGAACTACAGTACTAGTAACTAGAGAATTATACAAAGAATGAGATTATTATAACTAGCACGTCTCACCATTGCACCTTCTGAAGAGTTAGGCTTCCTTTTCTGCAGTTAGATGTAGTAAAACATAAAAATAAAACCTTATTATCACCATGCTACCAGATGATGCATTTCTCATTGTATTAAATCTGGAGCAAAAACTGTGGCAACAATAATCTTATCCTCTCATGAAAAGGAAAGGTTTTTATCAAAGCATACTGTATATAACAGGAAAAACATTAAAACTTTGTCTACATAAACTTTTTTTTTTCAGCTTTGCCATGTTTGATTGGGACAAAGAGACTGTATCCCGCTTTGTACAGTGTACCTTTGCGCTATATACACTGCTGCTTGGGATCAGTAAGATTTTTTATGTTTTTTAAAGAAGTCTCTTCTGCTCATCAAGGCTGTATCTATTTGATCAAAAATACAGAAAAAAACCATGTTATTTTGTGAAATATTATTGCAAGTTAAAATAACGGTTTTCTATTTTAATATACTTTAAAATATAATTTATTTCTGTGATCAAAGCTGAATTGTCAGCATCTTTACTCCAGTCTTCAGTGTCACATGATCCTTCAGAAATCATTCTAATATGCTTATTTGTAATCAATGTTGGAAACCGTTGTGCTGCTTCATATTTTTTTGGGGACCTGTGATAGTTTTTTAGGATTCTCTGATTAATAAAAAGTGAGAAAGAACAGCATTTATTTAAAAAATAAATTTTGCAATATACAATGGTATTCAAAAGTTTGGGGTCAGTACATTTTTTCTTTCTTTTTTATTTTTTTTAAAGAAATTAATACTTTTATTCAGGAGGGATGTGTTAAATGAATAAAAAGTCATAGTACAGACATATATTGTTAGAAAAGGTTTCTATTTTGAACAAATGCTGCTCTTTTCAAAAATCTAATTAAAAATCTTACTGATCCCAAACTTTTGAGCGGCAGTCTATGTGGACATTCTCTTATAATTAAGGGCAATATCCTACACCATTCAATGACATTGTAGAGAATTTAGTTTTTTGAGAGTTTTTTTTTTCTGTTCTAAATTGACAATACCCATGTGAACACAGTGAGCTTTGTAAAAAAAAGTGGTATACAGACTCTGTTGGTAAAGGACTTGACTGGTCTCTTCAAAGCCCAGACCTGAGTATTATGGTTTATACACATTACAAGTAATGCGTGTTACATAATCAGATTATTTAAAGTAAAACGATTCTCATTAAAGTACAATAAAATATGAAGTTACCTTTTCAAATAAATAGCTTCACAGTTACTGTTGTATGGAGTACAAGTGTGAAGACCATGTTTCAAGATGCACAGTCGATATACTGTTGCCTGAAATGTGAAACATTACAGCACTGACAGAAATGAATCTGGAGGACAGTGAGGGGAAAGGCAAATACACTTCTGCTGTTTGACATAATCCTCCGTCTGTTTTCGGGCCATCTGACCAAGAACGGCCCTCTGGGAACAATGGTTGAGGAGCTGTAGCTTTTGACCTCAGGTCTATGCGCCTGAGTGGGCACAAATGTGCCACTGCGTGCGTCTGCAAACCCCAGTCTTTCTGAGGGGGCTGTCTCTCTTCAAACATCTCTTCAACTGTGCAAATTTCAATATACCCTTGCTCCACCAAACTGAAAACGGTAAAGTCTGAAGCAGCATGATTAGTGATGTGTGTTGAGTGAAATACTTTTAAGGACCTCCAGGACCTGACGGAGATCCTTAAAAAATGGCAGTGATCTTCTTGCTAGCCAAGAAGAGTTTGTCTAATTTAGACTGTTCCTCTGGCTGGAACAGTCTAAATTAGACAAAAGAGAACGTCAAGCCTGAAGGAGACTGCATCACAAACGTTCAGGCTTGGGCATATGCAAATTCTATTGGAGAAATATACTGCATGTATCCCGGTGAGAATGACAGAAAAAGGGAAAAATCAGTTGGGTCTTCCTCCATAGCCTCAAACACAACATCAGATCCCCAAGATCCTACGAACTACTGGACCCCCAACACTGCACATTTTGCATGCCTTCCTAATCAAGCACACCTAATTCAGATCATCACCTCATTAGTAAAGTCGCCTAGATGTGAAATGGGTTTGTCTGACAAAGCAGATATTCAACATGTGCAGATGGGGGATGGCTGATTGTCCTCCTTTTCTCGATAAGAAGGCCAGCCTTGAGCGAAGCACTTTAATCTTGAAATTATCATAGTGTATGTATGCAGTTTGAACAGTTGTTAAATACTGCTTTAACATGTTTAAATTCAAAACACTCAACACACTTATTGCGTGTGTGTTCTCGCACATAATTAAAAGAGCACACAGTAGCACACACTTACGGAAAGTTATCCTGTTCCACCATGAGAAAAGATCAACTTGATGTGGGTTGCTGAAACATGATTTCTAAATAATCTAAATAATAATCCAAAAGCTTCTCAAAAAACATGGCTTGATAAAATGTCTTCCAGAAAAAGAAAAATTTGAGAAGTGATAGCGTTAATGTAACCTTTTGAGGCTCTGGTGACAAAGTGCCTCGGTGGGCAGTGTGTGCATCATTAGCGAATGAATTGGGCTTCAGACAACAGTCACACCTGAAGGGTGTCAACTGCATTGTCAACTGAACATATAAAAGGGAAATATTTTAAAACATTCAGATTAATGCAAATTTAAAAATTTAGCTAACACTTATATGTCTCCCTTGTCTGACACACCCTTTTCAGATATTAGAATCTCTACCAAGGAACTGATGACCTGAATTGGGTGCATTCAATTAAGGATGTACAATATTGGGAGAGCTCTAGGAACATGGTTGAGAACCACTGCTATAGACTATGACATTCTTATGGATAGGCTCAAGATTTAAGCTGGAATTTGTGGGCAGCGATTGGCATAGTTCAGGTCCTCCCTATTCAACTGCTATCAGTGTCTATGTTAATGACAAGGTGTCAGATAGAACACAAGTACAATATGGAGTGCCACAGGGCTCAGTATTAGGTCCTCCTTAGGGGGACATTATCGGGAACCATGGCAATAGTTTCCACTGTTAAACAGATGATACTTAGGTTTATATTTCACCCAGACCTACTGAAACATTTCAATTTACCAAGTTGATATTGAGTGTATTTGATTCTGATATCAAAGAATTGATGGCTTGTGATTTAGTTCCTCTCAATTTTGACAGATCAAAGGTATTAGTTATTGGACCAAGTTACTCAGTAGTTACTCAGTTATTGGATCCTGAGAATATAATCTGTCTTTGTATGTAATGTGCAACCCGATGGATATCTTGTAGAATCAAAAAAGTTAGCAGCTAGAGTGCTTAATATAACCAAGAAATATTACCATATCAGCTCAATTTTATCATCACTTCACTGATTGCCTGTTAAATTATGCTCATTATACACAAATCTTTGAATGATCTGGGTCTAGGCCCTCATTACTTATGTGACTTGCTATTGCGCTATCCATCACATCCATGGCTCCTAAACTATAGAATAGCACTGTTTTCCTAGCACTGTTTGGGACTCAGACACACTAACTCAGTTTAAGTTTAGACTGTATACCAGGGCCGGTATACACGAATACCCCCCCCCCCCCCGGACCCCCTTTACGCCAGCCCTGGAACAATGTAGAACAATCTTTTGTGTGTAAATTCACTTTTTTATTGGTTTTATTTTGATGAACATGACACAATATGCTAAAGCATTAATATAACATGAAAAGAGTTTGTAACCCTATTAAAGCACGGGATGAAATACAGTCATTGAGTATGGTAAATTGTGAATTAGCTGTCATCATCAAAGCTTGTGCAGCCAGCCGCGCTGGAGAAACTTCCATGGCCATAACCTGCGTCTGCTTGCGAATCGCTCTTGCGGTAGCCTACTTTGATAGGCTAGCTACACTGCTTCAAGTCAGATGCTGATTGATCTGCTCAAATTGAACACAATTTGTGCTCTGCAGACGGTGCGCCCATGCTCCTTCAATTTTTGGTCAAGTGTGCACAGTCAATTTATTCATAAAGACACCCCTCAAACCATTTTTATACAACTCTAAATTAATTGAATGGAATCTAGACTAATATTCATCTTTTCACATATCTTCCTACTTTTGGGATACTTGTCCAACATCTTCAAATAATGACCTGTGCCAATGAACCGACAAGGGACACTCAATGGAGCAAAACCTGCATCTCTTCAAACCTTCTAAAAGACCACACAGAGGACGAACTACTGCTGCCTCTGGATGGACACTACATCTGCCGGGACTCAACACACATGATTTAAGTCACCAGTCACCTGAGACTTGCCAGACCCCAAATCAGAGTGCCTGACTTGATTTACCTGGTGTATCTGCCTCAGACACCCGAGACATCAACTGCCAAGATTGGATGTTTATAATGCCCAAACTAAAATGAGCTTAGTGACCCCTTCTAAAATTTTAGCAACCCACAGTGGAGGTCTAGTTTTAGCCTACACTTTGTTCCATTTCTCTCTATGGCTGACGGCAACATAAGGATATAAATTTTAAGAATTTGGCTTACACACAATAATATGCAAGATATTTTACATTATGTGGTATATATTATATGTTTTGTATAAGTATTATGGTAAGACTTTCAATTAACCTTTCAGTTAATCTGCCCAAGGGTGGGCGATATAACCAAAATCTTAAATCCTGTCACGGCTTTTCTCTAAACCAAACTGTTATAAATGTAACAAAACATTTCATAACATTTAACAAAACAAAGATTTTATATCTCCCATACCATACAGATTTCCATAGCACTGCATAATGAATTTATAACTCTAACTTGCAACCGCTATAAACATACCCAGCTTTTTCTGCGTATATACACACAATTAGCCTTCTCACTACAACAAATTGCTACAAAAATGTACAGATTTCATACCTTTCAAACATACAGATTTCCATATCAACATAATGCATTATTCTCAAAACCGAGGGTTTTTTGGACAATTTTTGATAATCCCCTAAAAATCAAGGCACATTTGACACAAGTTCTTCCAATACAGGCCTACTTTGATACTTTCAGACACTCTATACCCAATCTTGAATAAAATTTGGATACAGTCTATAACTTAAAACACTATTCCAAAACTCATTCAGCACAGATTAACACTGCTTTCACATGGTTTGAAAGGCACAACCCATGTGTTAGCTAATATGAATCAGTTGGAGAGACAACAGTGAATTGGAGTGTGAGATATAAAGATATGGGTTACTCAGTGACCCTAAATGCTGCACCTCAAGAACAATATCTATTATATTTAAAAAGGGAGAGTAAAAAAATGTTAATAATGTGAATACTGAAAGCAAACAAGTATGAAGTTTATAAAAAAAAAATTGTTTATAAAATTACACATAGTGGGAATATTACTATGGTTCATGTCCATTTATCTGCCACAAATCAGTTACTAAATACAACTGGGTCAAAGGCATGTCACCTAATTAATATTCTTGATATTTTTTGTCACTCTTTTTGTCATTTGCTAGACAAAAATAATAGTTCATGTCCATGGCACATATAATATGTTTCAAAGTTTAATACTTAGCTTACATACAGTAACCTACCTTAACACCATCAGGTTTCTTGTATGGATTCTTGCCTGTTGAGTGAAATGAAAAGAATAATTGTGAACATAAAGTGGGATAAAAAAGGAAAGGGTTAGGGGCAGACAGGATTGGTGTTTAATGTCTAAAACAGTACATAATATGACAGTTTCAATCACTGTGCTTCATGCACTCATGATCCATTGGCCTCAAAATCAAACCCCCTGACTGAATCATAATCAAATATTTGCATAATGTAATGAAATGTGATTAAGAAGCAAATTAAATATTTTTTGTGTCAGCAAGACCCTGATTTTGTAATAAGACAAACAAAAATATTTACTATACAGTGAAATATTTACTATACTTTTGAAACACTTTGTTACAGGGCTGTACAATTTAATAATAAGAATAAAAACTGTGATTATTTTGATAAACATTGTGATTGCTATTTGAACCATGATATGATAAATATATAATTTTGCTGGTGCTTTGGATATCACAAGCTAATAGCACTAAAAGACAAACATGGCACTGAAATAGCCCATTTACTATGGGGTATTAACATTTTATTTGCACACTAACATTTTATTTAATTAAATCCTAGCCTTTTACAATTTAGTAATTGGACAAGGCTATTCTGACCTTAAACCGGCTAATTTTACAGCCCTTCTGCAATGAAAATGTTAAAATCTTCTGTATTATCTAAGATGCTTAACATCTTCTCAAAAATAAAAAGAGCATAACTCCAACTTTTTGACATGATTCAAAGAACAACTATTAAAACGCAAATGCAAAGTAAACTGCAGAGAGTTTCTTACTTGAGAAGTTCCGTGTAGCAAGCATTGTAGTAAGGATAGCACCCTAAAACAGTCCAGAAAGAACAGAAAGGCAAAGATCAACTTAATCATGAGTCTTGGTAGCTGTGTAAAATATTAGTCAATGCTAGTGGATAACGATTAATCTAGTTAAGCCTTTTAAATTATGTAATTCAAGCTAAAAACCCACGTAGACTGAAGTCAATATGAAACAAAATTTTACATTATTTTTTTTACTTAATGGTCCTGCTCTTTTTGTATATAATGCACATTATTCTAAATATGATTACAATTATCTTCATTACCTTTCTTAAAAATTCAACCCTTACCCTCCCATCCATCTCTTATAGAGATTCAAACCAATTTATAATGGGTAACAGCCCCACGAAGTGCTAAAAAGTGCTTTTTTGTGGTTATTAGTCAGCATTACATATGTTTTCAATTAGAATGCTGTGTGTTTGTGCATTTACATGACTCTGTGTTTCTGTTTCTTACTTTAAGCTTCCTCCTGGCATTGAATTTCTTCAGGCATTCCACTGTCTCCTGTCTGTGCATCATGGATGCCACTGTGGAACGTTGCTATGATACAGACAGGTAAACAATAAATCAAAAACAGTTGCAGATCTATTCTTGAAATCTATCTTTGCTGGGGAAAAAAAGCATACAAGTCCTGCACATTATTTAGAATCAATCAAAGAAAAGGACAGGGGTCACTGTGGGGAACAAACATTTGGTGTATATCAGAGTATGTGAGCGGAGTGGAGCGGTATCAATTTCCCCTCTGTGCTCCGAGCATTTAATAATCGTTGGTGGAGCGCTCTCGGAGTGAAAACCACGATACTCCAACTTTTAAAAAATCCGCTCCTCCCTCCATTTAAAATCACATCGTTCAGCTCATATACTCCGGTGCACATTCATTTAACAGTTGTACCACTTGCAATTTAGCTTAGCAGAAGAGAAATGCAGAAGTAATTGTGCATATAGACACTTTTTGGTGAAGTGCTAAAATAATTTGAATTATTACTTGAATATAAATACTAATAATGATAACTGGCTTAAACAAATAAAATGTAATTAATAACTTTGATTAGGAGTAATCCAATATAATATAATGCATTACTTTTAAAAGTGATGTTCCCCAACTCTGATGACAGTATGTAAATACAGTGTAGATAATAAAAATGCGTGTGTGTGTGTGTGTGTGTGTGTGCTAATGCACGTCTGTGCCTCCCTAACCATACTGTAAGGGACAAAACATAAAACAAAAAAAACAACATTAGAAATCTATGCAATCTACGTCCCCTTTCAGACAGAACAGCAAACTTGTGTGTGTATGAGAAAGTGAGTAGACATACACAGATCCAGGGGTGTTTGAGGGCCTCAGCTCCTGTGATGCGTTTGGCAGGGTTTATAGTCAGCATCTTGTTGATCAGATCTTTGGCCTCTGGTGTCACTGTGTCCCACTCAGGAGAGGGAAACTAGGGAAAGAAAGCACACACACACACACACACACACACACACACACACACACACACACACACACACACACACAAACGCACAGATTCAACAGACCTTAGGCTGTGCTTTGATACCACACTGAACAGTGGTTTTCATTCCTGGATCTGGGGAGCCACAGTATGTTTCCTATCTTAATCACTTGTGATTCAGATCATCAGCCTGGAGAGTGCTTTGTGAACTGAACTGAGTGTGTGGGATAAGAGAGACAAAATGTCCAGTGCAGAAACAGGACTGAAAGCCAAAAATGTGTCTAAAGTGATGCTGTAGCATTATAATGTATTATTCTGCATGTCATGAGCCTTTCAGAAGATAAGGCCCAAAAAAGCCAGATGAGGCAATGTATGGAGAGGCGTTTAGAGAAATAATTTAGTCTCATCCACATATACTAAACAGCTGGGCATCTGAGCCAAGCTGGACAGAAGTCAATGGACTGCTCATTCTCTGTTACTTTCTCCTTCACTCTCTGATGGAAAAGTATGATTTGCCTAACACAAAATAAATAACAGAAAATTATGATTTGCATTGAGTTACTACAGCTGTGTTGCTTTCGCTTTATTAACTGTCAGAGTATCAAATGTAGATAAATAGTTGAATGAGGACAATATCTAATATACAAAGCATAAATGAAGCATATTCCGCATTTCTTAAAGAATCAAGTATGTTATGGTTAAGTTATATATGATATACTGTACTGTATATCTGTGTAAGAAATCTTACATCATATGCACCAGCTTTGATCTGCTGGTAAAGTCGATGTTGGTCTTCATCCCAGAAAGGAGGGTAACCCACAAGAAGGATGTACAGAATAACACCTATTCAAGAAAAAAAAAAAAGTTTGTAGGTATAAGTTATAATAAAGTATATTGTATTAATATATTTTATTATATTATATAAAATATAGACAGTTCAAGCCTCAAACTGAGACTATGGACCACACACAGACTGCTTACTAACCACCCAAAGCGAAAGTACTTTTATTTTATAATTTAGTACATTCTAAATGGCTAGAAGACAGTTGGGGTGCAGATAGTCACAAAGTCTGAATATAAAAAAAATAAATAATAATCATCATGATCAGACTTATTGATAGATATACTTTGTATGTTCATTTTGTGAGTGTAATTTTTCAAGAGTGATTTTACCGGGATATCCTCTTTTTTTCCTATCTGAACAAATTTAAATTCAGATACCAGATGAAAACTGTGCTCCTTTTAATGCAATTGTTTGCTCAATAAATTACAGAATTGCAATGAGTTTTCTATTACAACAAGTATAGGAAACATAATTTGCTAATTGGTTACTCATGAGTTCATTCACTCTCATATTATTCTGGATTTCATTTCCCACTTTATCAAATATTCACTGCAAGAGACTCACGGCAAGCTTTAAATCCGCAAACCAGATGAAAAAGTCTTTTATTTAGACAGCTGGCCCATTATGATCACCATAGTGCCATCAAAATTAAACTGAATCTGCAATCAAACTGTAACTCTCCATTTATAATTATATATTGAAGTATGCTGAACTCTAATGTACTTAAATAATACATGTATATTTATTGATTTTCTTTTGCCAATTCAGATAGAATTATTTAGCGAATAGAATCCTTTGCTTTATAAAGCAAAGGATCTGTTATGTTATGAACATTATGTACAGAAATACAATTTAATTGGCAGCAGAAAATATCCACATAATGCTTGTGATTAGCAACCTACCACATGCCCACATGTCCACTGGTTTGCCATAAGGCTCCTTCCTCAGCACCTCAGGAGACAGATAACCTGGAGTTCCAGCAAACCCTACAAAATATAGCACAGACCTCAATTAAACCTAACTGAGTTTTTTTTTTTTTCTTTTTCTTTAAACAGTCTACAAAATGAGCTCCCCCTAAATTCTCTCTTAAGAATTTACTTAAGGCATTTTTGTCTTTGGATTGCAGCCTAATTCTAAAATAACTTTAGTCCCTGACGTCCCATCAAGCCCCAGAGGCAAAAAGCCCATAATGAGAGAGCAGCCAAAGAGGAAAACTGGAGCTGAGTGTAAAGCCCTTGAGATCATTGTAATTAAACGCTAACACCATCAGGGTTTGTCCAAAAAGTAAGACTAATCACACAATCCCCACATAAAACTTAGTGATAATAATAATAATAATATAAATCATAATAAAAATAAAAGTAATAATAATCATCATCATCGTCTCGAATCTCGCTCACGGAAAGCGCTCGAGAAACTGCATCTCTTCCGCGGCTCGGTACGTTTCAACTCGTTTTTTTTTTTTTCTCTCGAGCAAGAGACTGTACGACATTCACGTTACATAATTTGACTGATTTTTACGTAGAGAGGGTGACAGCGAACCACATTAAAAGAAATGATTATTCATGTTTTCATAACCGCTGGCCAAATTAAAAAAACTATACTAAAATTAAAACATCTTTGAGAGCAAGGGGGCCCCCTGGTGTTTCGGGGGCCCTACGCAGCTTGCGTATTCTGCAAATAGGGACGATCGGCTCTGATTACTGGGATACAAGAATATTAAATAGAAGTGGACTAGGCTCACCTCTATTTTTTGAGAATAAAGGTATAACCATATAAATCTTAATTGGAAAAATTATAAGCATTTTAACATTCTCTGATTATGTCACTGCACATTTTGTCTTGTCATCACAGTACTAGTATATTACATTTTTAAACCAGTGCTGTTAAGCCAGTTGGTGAATACTAACCAAACCACGCTTGTTGGTCTCCCTGCACCTCGATAGCCAGCCCAAAATCAGCCAGTTTCACTGCTGCGCCCTTCAGTTTGCTGGCCAAGAGAAGATTCTCTGGCTTTGGGTAACAGACAAAACAATAGCTTCAAAATATATTGAGAAAATTTATACAAATTATACATGTTATAGAGAACAACTGACATCACTCATCTTCAATGACCTGATGTCATCGAAGACTTGGGTCAAAATGTACAGTTTTAAGAAAATGTACAAGAATACCATGTACTAGGAAAAGAAAGATAATGACTTTTCCCCTAGATTTCTAAAATGGATTTAAAATTATGATTTAAATAGACAAGCTCTGATAAAACATTTTGAACCAAGACTTCTGAAAACATCAGTACAGCCTCCAGGGTTATGCAGCACTTCATGAAGAGCTATGCGACCAGACTTGAACAATGTTTTGACTGAGCAACAACAGTTAATTTAAAACTCATTTAAAAATGAATAATCACACAAACAACAGTGTTGTAACTGATGTAACTGTTAGAAACAAATAGTGTTGCATTAGAAATGTCTGGAGAAAAAAGACATTTTTTGTACAAGTGATTTTTTTTTTTCAGTATTTCTCATAAATGTTATAATATGCATGTGAATGATATTTACAATTCTTTGCAAAAAGCATAATTTGTACATAAAATGTAATAGGTCACTAGCAATCTCTGCATAACCCATTAAGACTGGAGGAAATAATTATATAATATTCAGCTCTGCACATGACAATTTATGTTTATGTCATTTTTGTTATAAATGTTGAAAGAAAGAAAATTAAATTGCATATTAAAATAGGTAATTACTGACATCTATTATTTATAGTAGTTGTATAGTAGTTTTTATTTTATTTTATTTTTTTTATTAAGTTTAGAACTGAATCTCCGATAATCAATACATTGATTAGGACTCTTTTGTCAGGGGAGTCTAGAAAGAGAAGTCAAAACTTTACTCAAAACTCATTTTCTTGTGATTATTGTACAACCAGGACATTAGCAAATGACATAAGGCTAGTTTGTCAGGTGCAGTTAGTTGTTTCAGCATTCACTTTATGCCTTGGGAAGATCAAGGTGCTAACATGCTAGTGCAATTGAAACTGTCATGCAGTCATTGCTTTTCCGTACCTTACAAACAACCCTAAACCTATCCATTTTTTTCAACAACATAAAACACTTAATAGGCAATATCACAGGTGTGTATTGCTTAAATATTTATTTACAGGTATTTATTAAAACTCTAATATGTCATTGCATCATGGCGATATTCCCATGTCCATCACTTCTGTGTATGACACCAAAGGCTTCTTACTGATAAAGTCAAGTTTCTCTTGCTCCACAATAAAGGTCACTTAACAGTAAACGAATTTTAAAGACAAAATCGTAATGATTATTATAATTATTTTAGGATTTACATATTAATTATAAAATTATATTCTCAGTCCATTACACATGAGCAATTAAGCTTTTAGTTTAAATGAATATAAATACAGGTAATATGTAATAAAAATAAGCTATATAAATCAAGCTTTTCTTCTTGCTGGGTTTAAATTCTTCATATGTTTCCTAACAATATCTTCATCTTTAACAGAAAAGAGAAGTGAATCATGCTGACGTTCTTACAATACTTTCTTGCAGTTTCATTATGTTTCACGGCATGTGATTGTTTGCTACTGATTTACCCAGGAAAATATCCCACTGAGATACAACATCTTTCATGCACACTTGCGCCATAGTTATTCATGAACTCAAGATCAAAGTTTACAGAGGAAGTTGAGGATCAGTGTCATGGTACAAACAAAGATTGAATAGATTGGTTTGGTTTTGCCAACTTGAAACCAATCCTACAACTGTACATCTGTTCAGCTAATGTAGCACACAAGCCCCTGGAGGGCAACCTCCCTGCGGACATTCCAACCCTGCTCCAACACACCTCGCTGTTTATTGTTTTGTTTTTTTTCCAAGTAATCCTAAAGACCTTGATTAGCTGGTTCAACTGTGTTTGATTAGGTTTGGAGCTTAACTGTGCAGGATGGTAGGCCTTCAGAGGCACCCTGCTGATTCTGAAAGCCATTGCACCTCCTTTACTACAATATATTTCTAATTGGACCAATTGTGGGTGGCCAGGATGAATTTTAATTCCATGTGTCTGGTCTTTCCAGTCTTAGCAAACTAGAAACTAGTCTTGACTTCGCAAACACCACAGTTAAGAAGTGCTGTTCTTTAAGAGACAGAAGCTACATGCATTATACTCAAGTTTCAGCATCAAATGCTCGAGGCAAGGGAGAAAACTTGAGGACTGCGGAAGCTAATTACAGACGTGTCAAGATAAAATAAAGAATAGCCGGATGTTGTCCTTTGTTAGAGAAGTGCGCGCAAGAGAGAGATAATGACAAATAGAGTAGATTAGAAAGCAGATCTATGATTCCCCTAAGGATAATTTGAACAGCAGAATTTGGTAGTACATTATTGCAAGTGTTCTTTTGTTGCCCTACATATTAGCATAGTAAAACCTTCCCCATTCCATAAGGTCTGGCCTACATGACTAATAATTTGTCCTCATGATTATACGATATTGCTTTTTGTAAATGGCTGTTACGCAATCTTTTCAGGTGCTCTATATAAAACATATATAACTTCAATAAGATTCAATTACATGACTTTCTGAGAGCAAACTTCCAATAGCTCATACTTTAAATTGTTGGACAAGTCATAACTAGGTAAGGTAGACCTCCTTTTTGCTAACAGGCTTTTAAGTGTCATTCCTAAACAGGGAAGGAGAAACGCTACATCCACAACTGTATGCTGTTTGATTCAAATTTGTCCCTTGACATGCCTGGTAAGGATTAAAAAACTCTGATTAACATGGAAGAGAATGTATTGCTTGTTGCTTTGTTGTACCTATGCCAACAACACACTCATGTTGCTCCAAACAACTTGTCACAACAATTAAATCTCATTTGTGCTTGTTCATATTCAAATATCTATCTTGTAGCCAATCTCTATGTGCCAATTTTGCAATTTTTGGAGCATTTTTTTTTAGAGCTTGACAGTCTGTGTTCAATGTACAGACTGTACATTCAAATGGTTTAGAATGACATGAAGATGAGTAAATGACATTTAAATTTTTGAGTGAACTCTTTCTTTAAGAAGAACATATTATTTGAGGGTTGCTAGCAGGAGAGAAATGTAGGCCTATATAAAGATGCAAGACTTTGATATTTCAACCTATTTTTCCATAAATTGCTATGTTTGTTTGTAATAAACAATCATATATGAAGAATATTGCATATATTGCACAAAACACTTTTTTAATATACAGTACATATTACTGTTTTGTGTCTATTGTTTATGTTTTGTTCTGTGTTCTTTTTTATGGTGCAAGTCACTGTTCACTATGGTAACTGTATGGCAGCAGCCAATCACTGAGCAGAATTCAGGCTGATGCAAATTCAGGTGAAGATAATAAGAGGAGGGAAAACAATCTCCTGGTTGCACCTGGCTCATTTGATTGGCAAATTAGCACTGACAAGAGCTTATGGTGGATTTGGTTTAAAGCTGGACAGAAAACACCATTCCCACCCAAACCTGTGTAGGCTTCATTTTTTTAATTTATACCACTGATCACTTGATTCCTAACTCCAAGACAAACGTAGACTTCATATGTTACTAAGCACTTGTATAATCTTAAATTATTTGAATTACAATATCACAAGCCATTTGTAGCCCTTAGTAAAGACCACACAAGATACTGAATCTGTATAAGAGGACAAAGTAGGACTTGGTGTTTAAGACCCTCTGCATCTCTACTCACCTTCAGGTCACGATGGACCACTCCCATCTGGTGGCAGTGGAGAACAGCCTCAAGGATCTGCTGAATGCAATGACTGCATGCAAACACCAGGGGGTATGGGTTAGTGACAAGCACACACTCACTATCTGTGCACAGCATTGAGAGTAAGGGAGCATGGGCTTAGAGGTGATGAACATGACTCAAATGGTCTTCTCATTAATTAAAGTTTCAGTGTTGCATGATTATGAGTGACACTTTGCAGTAGGGCTGGGTGAAATTTTCAAAAGTAACAACTGAAGAAACAGAGTATACAGCAAAATCCTAGTAAACATAAAGGTATTCATTTCTATGTATGGAATATTAATACAGTATTTCCCAATGTATTGCTCAATATTTTGTTGAAGCACCTTTGGCACCAATTACAGCCTCAAGTCTTGAGTATGATGCTACAAGCTTGGCAAACCTATTTTTGGGCAGTTTCTCCCATTCTTCTTTGCAAGACCTCACAATCTCCATCAGGTTGGATGGGGAGCGTCGGTGCACAGCCATTTTCAGATCTCTCCAGAGATGTTCATTTGGGTTAAAGTCTGTGCTCTGGCTGGGCCGTTCACATTCACAAAGTTGTCCCGTAGCACTCCTTTGTTATTCTTTGTTATCTTGGCTGTGTGCTTAGGGTCGTTGTCCTGTTGGAAGATGACCTTCACCCCAGTCTGAGGTCCAGAGCGCTCTGGTTTTCATCAAGGATGTCTCTGTAAATGCATTCATCTTTCCCTCGATCCTGACATGTCTCCCAGTTCCTGCCGCTGAAAAACGTCTCCACAGCATGATGCTGCCACCACCATGCTTCACTGAAGGGATGGTATTGGCCAGGTGATGAGCGGTGTCTGGTTTCCTCCAGACATGATGCTTAGAATTGAGGTTCAGTCTTAGAGTTCTTTAGGTGCTTTGTTGCAAATTCCAAGTGGGTTTTCATGTGTCTTCACCAAGGAGAGAACTGAGTCTGGCCACACCACCATAAAGACCGGATTGGTGGAGTGTTGCAGTGATGTTTGTCCTTCTGTGAATTTCTCCCATCTGCATATTTGATCATGGATCTCAACTAGAGTGACCATCAGCTTCTTGGTCACCACTCTAACAAAGGCCCTTCTCCATCAATTGCTCAGTTTGGCCAGGAGGCCAGCTCTAGAAAGAGTCCTAGTTGTTCCAAACTTCTTCCACTATGGGTAATGGAGGTTACATGCTTTTGTGAACCTTCAATGCAGCAGAATTTTTCTGAACTCTTCCCCAGATCTGTGCCTTGATGCAATCCTGTCTCTGAGCCCTACAGGCAGTTCTTTTGACCTCAGGGTCTTTGTTCTGATATGCACTGTTAACTATGGGACCTTATATAGACAGGTGTGTGCCTTTCCAAATCATGTCCAATCAACTGAATTTATTACACAACATTGTCATTATGGGGTATTGTTTGTAGAACTTTGAGGAAAATAATGAATTTAATCCATATTGAAATAAGGCTTTAACATAACAAAATGTGTAAAAAGTGAAGCGCTGTGAATACTTTCCGGATGCACTGTAGATTAACTTCAGTGGACTTAAACTTGAAAAATAATTTGTATTGAGTATGTCTTTCCGCGGTTGAAATAAAAAACCTTCTGATGTTAATTCATGTTTATTTTGTGCTTTACGTAAACATGAAAAGATGATCGTTTTCCTTTTCATGATTGATCCTTTTCACGATCGTGCCGCTTGAACTGAGGCAATATAGTGATCTGTCACGACACATTAAAGAGCCACAAAATGGTATTTACTGTTTGAATTTCTTTTAAAAAAAACTACAATTTGAAAGTTGAGACCTTGTTTCATACCAGAAATGCACATTTTGCTTTGTCTTGTCTCTCGGCTTGTTGTCGGTTTCCTCTTTACTCCGTGATGTATTTTTCACTGCGTGAGAACAGGAGGTGTAGTGTGAGAGCGTCATGTCTTATCGGACATAGCAACAGTAACTAAGAAGGGCAGTTTTGGGAAGGATCAACTGGTTTGTAAATCAAAGGAGGGGATATTAAAGTATTAGCATTATTTATTTGGCCATATTTAAATGACCACATAAAATCCCATAAAGATCCAGTCATGCATTCCCTGCTTTGTTTAGACTTTTATGTTGATTCTTCTCTGTTCCTTCCTATGTTAATCATTTGTAGTTTCACTTTATGATTGGTCCCTCTTCATCGTCTCCCCAGGTGTTCTGTGTAGGGATGTTCATTTTAACCGTTTAACCATTAACCGACCGATAAGATTTTTGACCGATTAATACAATCAGTTAAACGGTTTAAAGTCACTTATTTAATTTTTTTTCAGTAATTTATCAGTATTTTAAAAGGTTTGCTGCATGGTTAAAATAAGCTATGCATATAAAAAAAAATGTTTTTTAGAGAGAGAGAGAGAGAGGGAGAGAGAGAGAGAGAGAGAAAGAGAGAGAGAGAGAGAGAAAAAAAAAAAAAAAAGTCGCCTATAAGTGGCATTTTATTATTTCATTCAGAAATAGGCCGACGCAAATTACAAACATTATAATAAACACTGTAAACATAGCTAGGCTGTTTTAGTTCCCTCACTCCACAACAAATCCTTTCAATTAACAGTGGGTTATTTAGAAAAGAACAAGAATTAAAAATGTAAGAAGCTAGCTATATAAACGACAAACCAAAACGAATTCACTTAGGCTAAAAAGAAACTGAAACGAATGTTGGGTCTCTCGTTCGACACAGAATCAAATGTTTCCGTATTCACGATGTATTTGAATAGCAAAATATTATTTACCTTTTATGTAGGCCTACTTCACTCGCGTTCCAATATCCACGTAAAACAAAATGTTTTGCATAACTTCACGCCGGTACAGTGACAACGCTTAACGGCACAGATTTTACTACATATTTAAACTGAGCAGTGTGTTTTTTTCTATATGTTTGACCGATTGTTTTTTTATAATGATAATGAACAGGCTGCATTGTAAAGGTAGACTGCTTAACTGTGGGCGCGCATGCGACGCTGGTGCAATCACTTGATTTTTTCCTCTTCTAACAGTGGAAGCAACTAGTCCTTTTAGTCATGAAGATAATCGGAATTGTAAAAGGTTTGCTTTTATTTGTGTACATTCACAATAAAAACA
>JAFVLL020015545.1:116498-148053 GCA_021397915.2 Tor tambroides
CAGCCTATAACGCGATCTGCTTTCGCCCTTCAAATGCTTTGATTTAGCCGTGACTTTAGACATAATCAAAACAGGAAAGTTACGCACTGGCGCAACACAACACAGATGACTGACACACACAGAGTGCTTGCTGAATGACAGAAAGCTGACGCCGACTTGCACCGCACGTGCTTTTAACCTTCCAGGTCGCTACGTCACCCCACCTGTGACGTCTCGCCCATCTGTTGGACTGATTACACGTGATTCAGAGCGTGGTCTCACTGAAGGCGTTCCCGTAGTGTTTCTGACACAGCTCGAGTTCCTGAAGGGGAACCTTACTTAACTATATACAAAACTATCAGCATTACAAATTTGCAAACAGAAGTTTGCTAACAGGAAAAGAAAAAAACATGTACATTGCTTTCAAACATTTCAAACTATGGTCTGTAAATATATGATACCCTGTAAAACAGCTGTACAATGGAACAGTCTTATTTATTTAGTACCCCACACAGGTGTTCTTTGTACACACTGTGTTAATGATTACTGATTACATGAAACTTGCATATGCATAGACTAATGACACCAATGGACATATCTGATTAAGCATTTAAGGATTTAAAAAAAAAAAAATTAAACCATTAAATAAAGTATACATAAAATCATTAAATTATTAAATATAACTGTTCTATATTTAAGAATTTATAAACATATCTGCTTATTTATGTTTATTTGAATGTTGTAGTACAGACAAAAATAATACATAATACTTCATTTAGCACTCTAGTCCACAGTACAAATTTGTCACAGTAATTTTTACCATTATTTGAAATACCTACTTTAGAAATACCCTCTCTCTATGCATTGATATATCAATGCAGAACAATACACAGTCACACTTTCAGAATATTCCCGACTGCATTATTTTAATGCAGTATTTCACACATGAAGAAGGTGCTGAATTGATTTAAAAGAGAAAGGGCATGCTAACAAAGAAAAAAAAAAGAGAAATGTGAAGCCAGTGGTAAGAAAAAGCAACCAACAAACAGTCATACAGACAAAATACCAGAGCAGGAGAGGGGGCAGGTTCTTTAGGGCTGGTGATTACGTTGGTTTTGTTGTTGATCTATAGGTGGGAAGGGACAGAGGCAGACAAGCAAAGCTTTAAACCAGCAAGGGAAATGTCAAATTCCATTAATCTAAAAACTAAAAATGAAACTGATATTTCACAGCTTGCATTACATGGATGTTTAAGGAATAGTTAATTGGCATACTTGATCATAATGATTTCTCTTGACAACAATTAACTATTCCTCAACTACAGCAAAATTGGACTGTCAAACAATGAGATTTTTCATAGGAAACTGTCATTTATGCAAAATGGCATTCACAATTCTGTCTGAATTATGCTGTAGAAATGACAAGTTATTGAAAAGCCATAAGAGTCTAATATGCATAAAAGTGTGACTTCTAAAGTTTGCAAGAGAATAATCTTGTAGAGCAGTTCATGTAATTCACAGATTCCCAGGGAAGCAGCAAAGACTTTTCATCGGCAACAAATTATCCTAGCAAACCTTGCAAAATCCTCTTCTTTTGAGGCAGTCATTAATTTTTTGATGGACTGTGTTTTTAAGGAAAATAAAGAAGGAAAAACACTCCTATTAAATACATACAGTGTTCCCTACAGACTACAGAGACTATAATCTAACTGAACTGAAGGTAACGCTGAATATAATATTCCAGTAACAATCATGTTAATGCTTGTTTCATTCTTGCCAATTAAACTTACCCCTATTGTGCTGTTGGGATCAATATAGAAAACTATAAAGGATATTAAGCAAACGTAATAAATTTTTACAGGCATTATGCCTTGGGCTCTTATGATATTAAAAACTTGGATGTTCTACACAAGTACATAATACAGAAATTTACAAAAGAACAGTATACAACTTTACAAAGTTTTCAGTCTACATCTAAAACTGAACTATAAAGAAGAGAACTACCATACTAGTAACTAGGGAATTATACAAATTACGAAATTATTATAACTAGCACATCTCACCATTGCAACTTCTGTAGAATTAGGCTTCCTTTTCTGCAGTTAGGTGTAGCAAAACATAAAAATAAAACCTTATTATTACCATGCTACTAGATAATGATGCATTTCTCATTGTACTAATTCTGCTGCATGATTGACTAAAATAGAGGGAAAAAAAAATGTGGCAAAAATAATCTTATCCTCTCATGAAACGGAAAGAGTTGATAAAAGCGTATATATTATGAAAAAACATTAAAACTTCATCTACATGAACACATTTTTTTCAGCGTTGCTATGTTTGAATGGGGCAAGGAGACTGTATCCCACTTTGTATACTTTTGCACTATATATGCATAAGTATGTGGACCCTCTCTTATAATTAAGAGTTTTAACTATTCCATTAAAAACAAAAATAATGCTACACCATGCAATGACATTCTAGAGAATTCTGTTTTTGGAGGGGGTTTTTTTTCTGTTCTAAATTGACAATACCCTTGTGAACACAGACTCTATTGGTAAAGGACTTGACTGGACTGTTCAAAGCCCAGACCTGAGCATTATGGTTTATACACATTAAGTAATGTGTTACATAATCAGATTACTTAAAGTAAAATAATTCTTATTAAACTACAATAAAATATCAAGTTACTTTTTCAAATAAGTAACTTCAAAGTTACCATTGTGTGAAGCACAAGTGTGAAGACCATGTTTCAAGATGCAATGTCGATATACTGTACTGTTGCCTGAAATGTGAAATACAACAGGACTGACAGAACAGAATCTGGAGGACAGTGAGGGGAAAGGCAAATACACTTCTGCTTTTTGACACAATCCTCTGTCCGTTTTCAGGCCATCTGATCAAGAACAGCCCTCTGGGAACAGAGGTTGGGACTAGCTTTTGACCTCAAGTCTATAAGCCTGAGTGGGCACAAATGTGCCACTGAGTGTGTCTGCAAACCTCAGTCTTTCTGAGAGGGCGGTCTCACTGCTCTTCAGCTCCTCTTGAGGACACTGCAAAGAGCTGGAACAGGATTTTCCTAAGGCGATGCAGGCTCTCATGCCCTATCAGGGAAACAACTGCTGGAAGTTTGCAGTGCAGAACTTGTCAGGCTTGAGGAGATCAGCCTTGTACACATGCAGTACCGCCATGGACTTGACAAGTCTGAGGCAGCACGGTTAGTGATGCGTGTTGAAAAGAGCTTTCAGGACCTCCAGGACCTGATGGAGATCCTTAAAAAATTGCAGTGACCTTCTTGCCAGCCAAGAAGAATTTGTCTAATTTAAACTGTTCCTCTGGCTGGGCTGGCTCATGCATTTTCTGACTACTTGCAGGAAGAATGCCTGCCTGACCATGAAGAGTCTGAAGCAGCAGTGGACGTTCAGGCTTGGGCACATGCAAATTCCACTGGAGAAATGTGCTGCATGTATTCTGGTGAGAATGACAGAAAAAGGTGTTAGGTCTTCCCTGTTAGGTCTTCCCCCATAGCCTCAAATTCAACATCAGATCCACAAGATCCTACATAGCTCATGCAATGCCTCAGCAACCACAGAACTACAGGACCCCCAATGCTGCACATTTTCTATGTCTCCCTAATCAAGTACACCTAATTACGATCATCATCTCATTAGTAGAGATGTCTAGACATGAAATGGGTTTGTCCGACAAAGGAAATATTCAACGTGCAGATGGGGAATGGCTGATTGTCCTCCTTTTCTCAATAAGAAGGCCAGCCTTGAGTGAAGCACTTTATCTTGAAATTATCATAGTGTATGCAGTTTGAAAAGTTGTAAAACACTGCTTTCATATGCTGAAAGTCACTTATTGAGTGTGTTCTCGCTCATAATGAAAGGAGTACACTGTAGCACACACTTACAGAAAGCTATCTGGTTCCACCCTGAGGAAAGATGAACTTGACGTGGGATGCTGAAACATGATATATTAATAAACTAAATTATTAATCCAAAAGCTTCTCAAAAACTAAAAAAAATTAAAAAAAATGTCTTCCTGAAAAGGAGAAATTTGAGGAGGGATAGTGTTAATGCAACCTTTTGAGGCTCTGGTGATGCAGTGCCTCAGGGGGCATTGTGTGCACCATTAGCGAATGAATTGGACTTCAGACAATAGTCACACCCGAAGGTTGTCAACTGCAGTGTCAGTTGAACCTATAAAAGGGAAATATTTTAAAACATTTAGATTAATGCAAACTTAAAAGTTTAGCTAACACTTATGTCTCCCTTGTGTGACACACCCACTTCAGTTATTAGAATCTCTACCAAGGAACTGATGACCTGAATTGGGTGCATTTGACTAAGACGACATGCAAACTGTACAGTGTTGAGGGAGCTCTAGGAACGTGGTTTGGAATAGTGTTAATATTGTCAGCTATTTTCAATTTTAGTCTGTCCCGTGTTAAATGTCCTTGTTAGTTTTTATCATATTTATTCAACCTTATCCTATTTAGTTTTAGTCAAGTTTTAGTCGACAAAGTCTCAACATTTTAGTCTAGTTTTAGTCAAAGAATACCTTAAGTATTTAGTCTAGTTTTAGTCAATGAAAACTTGACATTTTAGCACTAAGATTATTAACCGTACAGCAGTATTAATTTTGGCAGCCATTTTTCATTTAGTCTTATTCCTACTCAAATGTACATTTTAGTCAGGTTTTAGTCAATGAAATCTTAGTCACATTTTCGTCAAGCTGTATAATGGTTAAACTGATAAATATTATTTGTGCTCAAAATTCTAATCGTAATGATTGTTTTCATTTGAGAAATTTACTTTTGCATTTCAGGTATTGCACTTTCACTAGTAAGCACAAATCAACAGTATGTGGACACATGGTTTATTTGACCTCATCTAGTGTACTGATTTATTATAGGCTTTTTATTATATAAATTAATACCAAAGACTTATGCACTCTCTCTATCTACATTAGGAAAATTGGCAAAACAAGCGAAAAATATTATAACAGTGAAATTCCTAATTCCACCGATTCCGAATTGCAAAAGCCTATGTTTCTCTATCAAAACAGTTAAGTGCATTAATTCAGCAACCACAATCGCAAACAATATAGTCGAGATCTCATGACAGATCACAGACAGGCTGAATGACACTTTTATTTAGATCACTAAACTCCAGTTGGTTTGTCGCTGTTTTCAGATCATTGTCGGCAGCACTTCCACAATGAGGAGCGAGCGCGTGCGCATGGTTGCCAGATTGCTTAAAATAAGCAAAACACCAGGCAGAAAATGTGTCCTTGTAACAGCAAAGCTCTGATTCGGGGATTTGAACTCTTGATATCTGGCAACCGCACACATGAAAGCTCGCACAGCAGAGGAGTGTAGAGCAGTCTGCAATAACATTTTGTCTCCTTTGTTGACGAAAATAAAGAGGTTTTTGGTAAAGTTTTTATTTTTTGAATACATTTTAGTCTTGGTTTTTTTTGTCAACGGAATTGCATGTTGATATAGTCATAGTTCTCGTTTATTGGCCTTATTGTCATCTCGTCTTCGTCTCGTCTTAGTCATGGGAAAAAAGCTTGTCAACGAACATTATTCGTCAATGTTTTCGTTAACGAAATTAACACTAGTTGGGAACCACTGCTATAGACTATGACATTCTCTTGGATAGGCTCCAGATTTAAGCTGGAATTTGTGGGCAGGCATTAGCATAGTCCAGGTCCCACATATCCAACTGCTATCAGTTTCTTTGTGTTAATGACAAGGTGTCAGGTTGAACACAAGTAAAATGTGGAGTGCCACAGGGCTCAGTATTAGGTCCTTTACTTTTCTATGCTTCCTTAGGGGGACATTATCGGGAACCATGGCAATAGTTTCCACTGTTACACAGATGATACTTAGCAGATGATTGCAGCTAGAGTGCTTACAACAACCAAGAAATATTACCACATGAGCTCAATTTTATCATCACTTCACTGAGTGCCTGTTACATTATGCTCATTACACACAAATCTTTGAATGGTTTAGGTCTAGGCCCTCATTACTTATGACCTTCTATTGCACTATCCATCACATCCATGGCTCCTAAACTATAGAATAGCACTGTTTTCCTAGCACTGTTTAGGCCTCAAACACACACACACAGTTTAAGTTTAGACTGAATATTAATATTCAGTATACACAGTCAATTTATTCGTAAAGACACCTCTCAAAACATTTGTATACAACTCTGCTTTAAGAGTTGGGATACTTATCCCGAAGCTTCTTGAGCCTGCTAGATTCAGCTCAGGCCCAGTTTAATGTTGCTGTACAATGACTTGAAGTCATGACCTGTGCCAATGAACCGGCAAGGGACATTCAATGGAGAAAAACCCGCATCTCTTCAACCTTCAATAACAGACCACAAAGAGGATGATCTACTGCTGCATCTGGATGGACACTACATCTGCCTGGACTCAATGCACCTTATTTAAGTCACCAGACACCTGAGATTTGCCAGACCCCAAATCAGAGTGCCTGACATGATTTACCCGGTGTATCTGCTTCAGACACCCGAGACGTCAACTGCCAAGATTGGAACTGAAAACCACTGCTCTATAGTACTTAGTCACTACAGAGTACTGTAGTTACTTAGTACTGTAATGACTGTACTAAGTCAATACATAAATTGCAAGGTTGCATGTTTTCTTCAATTTGATTGGTTAAACGTAACATATTCTAAGCGTCCTTATTGCTAGCCCCTTCCTTTCTAGACTACTAAACCAGTGGTTCCCAACGTTTTTTTTCAGGCGACCCCTATTTTAACATTCATAATTTTTAATGACCCCCAATGCGAAATTCAAAATCAGTTAAGTTTTTAATAAATGAAATGACTGCAGAGACATTACATAAAGACATTAACAACAATGGCCAGATTTTAAATGAAGAAAAAAATGTTGGTTGTGTGACTACAACCAACATAAAATTTTGACAAAACTTTCCACAACGCATAGCATTTCGGTATGATTTTTGCATTGGTCTGAACTTAAACGGCATACAGGCTGAATGAAAATATAAATCCACTTTCTGCCAGTAAGTGGTGAACAGCAGAAATAGAGCTGTTTCCTTGGTAACCGCACAGCAGTGCAGTGCTTATAAACACTACTGTATATAACACATACACCCTAAAGTGATCTTCTCATGACCTCATAACCTCGCTCTTCTTCTCCTACATTCCACAGGAACGGCTCGTTTCTGTGCTTGGCTAAACAAAAACTCAAACTGTTATAAACTGTTCCAAAAGGACAAATAAGTAATTGCTGCTGCCATTAAAGCAATATATTAATGAGACAATATATATTCAGGTTGTATTTTGTATTCAAGTTGTCATTTATAAGCTCGCTGTGTTATTGGAATCTATGATATTATTTTTGTAATCTTTTGATGTCTAATTTTCCCGATCACTATTGTTTAGTTTCACATGCTTGGTGTGATTATTTAGAATTTAGGATCGTTTAATCTATGCCTTAGCCATGTAGTATATAAAATTGAGATATGTACTTTGGGGAATGCCAGATATCTGCTGTTTGGGTTTTAATGAAAGCTCATTTCAGTGGCAATAAGTTGGTGTGAATGAAAATTAACCTTTAGCATCATAATGTATGATTATAACACGTATAGAAATCTGCCAGGATATTTTCTTCATGTGACAAAATAATTAAGCAGATAAAATTTATGCACGGAAAACTGAGCCGTGGGGGCGGGGCTCCGCCCTAAAGGAACAATGTGATTGGTAGAAGCCTCTAGGGGTTGGACAGAATGCATCCGGTTAAAACCCTATTACACGAAGGCTCTTCGCTCTCTGCTTGCTCGCGCGCTGCTCGAAAACTTTGACTTCGTCTCATTGAGGCGCTCCAAAAGCGCTCACAGCCGTTAACATCTGGCCGAGCATTGAACATTGAACCAATACTTAGTCAAATTTCTGAAGAAACTCTTCAAAGCCTGAAGCTGAGTAAAGAACTCTAACAACTTCAAAGCGCGCCACTCTTGCGTCACCAGGAAAACAGCCTCTCACAGAAGGGCATTCCCAGAACGACGTCACGCCACGAGCCATCCGCGGAGTTCCCTCAAACCAGGAAAGGAACGGAACCACCTATCAGCTGTGATCTCAACTTAAAGCAAGTAACAAATAACCTCCATAATTTCGCTGAACCTGGGTTGAGTTAATCTTTAAAAGTAAAGATAGTAAAGTTCTCTGCTTGTGTAACTTCCGTAGGCGGAGTTCACGAAATAGCCAAAAGGCTAGACTTAAACTTTCTTCAATTTGCATTCCTGTATATGTGTGTTTGTTTTGTTAGCTTAATTCATGTATTTTAACTAGAATAGTGAATAAACTCTCGTTTCATCCATAAAGAAACGTTCTGTCTTCTGTTGTGTAATATTCAGATCAAACTTTGCCCAGAACCTGTTACCTATGCTCATAAATTTACATAAAGTACTATTTGGTTTGTTCTTTTCGTTGGCCACGAATAAGATAAACGAAATCGTTAAAGATATACTGATATAACGACTCGCTGGACGATCGTTAATAAAGTATAAATCGGACGTTTTGATTAATATCAATTAATCATATCAAATCAACCCTAATTTTAATATTTGAATTCCCTAAAGCTAAAATTCATAATAAAAGCTTAAACCAAGGAGCTAAATCCTTTACATATATATATATATATATATATATACACACATACACACACACACATACACATACATATATACACACACTACCAGTCAAAAGTTTGGGATCAATAAGGCTTGTAATTTTAATTTTTTAAAGAAGTTTCTTATGCTCATCAAGTATGCATTTATTTGAGCAAAAATACAGAAAAAAACAGTAATCTTGCAAAATGTTATTACAATATAAAATAATGGTTTCTATTTTAATATACTTTAAAATATAATTTATTTCTGTGATGCAATGCTGATTTTCCATCAGCTATTACTCCAGTCTAAAGTGCCACACGATCCTTCAGAAATCATTCTAATATGCTGATTTATTATTAGAATTATCAATGTTGGAAACAGTTGTGCTTTTCTAACAATATAAATCTTTGCTATCACTTCTTATCAATTTAACACATACTTGCTGAATAAAAGTTTTAATTTCTTTCAAAAAAAGAAAGAATAAAAATTTACTGACCCCAAACTTTTGAATGCTAGTGTATATTGTTAGAAAAGATTTCTATTTTAAATAAATGATCTTCATTTTAACTTTTTATTCAACAAAGAATCCTGGAAAAAAGTATCACAGGTTCTAAAAAAATATTAAGCAGCATAATAGTTTCCAGCACTGATAATAAATCAGCATATTAGAATGATTTCTGAAGAATCATGTGACACTGAAGACTGGAGTAATGATGCTGAAAATTCAGCTTTGCATCACAGGAATAAATTAGATTTTAATGTATATTAAAATAGAAAAATTTTATTTTACATTGTAATAATATTTCACAATATTATTTTTTTTTTCCTGTATTTGTGATCAAATAAATGCAGCCTTGATGAGCATAAGAAATTCCTTTAAAAACATTAAAAATCTTTCTGATCCCAAACTTTTGACCGGTAGTGTATGTGTGTGTGTGTGTGTGTATATATATATATATATATATATATATATATATATATATATATATATATATATATATATATATATATATACAGTACAGGTCAAAAGTTTGGAAACATTACTATTTTTAATGTTTTTGAAAGAAGTCTCTTCTGCTCATCAAGCCTGCATTTATTTGATCAAAAATACAGAAGAAAAACAGTAATATTGTGAAATATTATTACAATTTAAAACAATGGTTTTCTATTTTTATAATATAAAAATAAAATATTTAAAATATCATTTATTTCTGTGATGCAAAGCTGAATTTTCAGCATCATTACTCCAGTCTTCTGTGTCACATGTGACATCCAGTCTATCACATGATCCTTTAGAAATCATTCTAATATTCTGATTTATTGTGAGTGTTGGAAACAGTTCTGCTGCCTAATATATTTGATGAATAAAAGGTTAAAAAGAACTGCATTTATTCAAAATAAAATATTTTCTTATAATATAAATCTTCTTTACTATCACTTTTTTTTATCAATTTAACACATCCTTGCTGAATAAAAGTATTGATTTTATTTTTTAAAAAGAAAGAAAAAAAATTACGGACCAGTAGTGTATATTGTTGTTACAAAATATTTCTATTTTAAAAACATAGCTTTTTTTTTTATTATTATTATTTTTTACTTTTTATTTATCAATGTATCCTAAAAAGTATCACATGTTATGAAAAAATATTAAGCAGCAGAACTGTTTCCAACTTTGATAATGAATCATCATATTAGAATGATTTCTAAATGATCATGTGATAATGATCCTAAAAATTCAGCTTTGCATCACAGAAATAAATAAAGTATAATAAATTGAAAATCAATTATTTTAAATTGTAACAATATATAACTATTACATTTTTTTCTGTATTTTTGATCAATTATAAAATTTTATTAAAAATTACAAATAGTAATGTTTCCAAACTTTTGACCTGTACTGTATATATATATATATATATATATATATACATATATTCCATTAAAAACCTTCGAAATGATATATGATTTGTTGGGATCGGACAAAAAATGACTGAGCAACACCCATTTGAAGTCGATATAGTCAGCAAAGTCTATTCTGAGAAAAACCGAGATAAAGTTTTCTGAAGGTTCCCAAGCAAAATCACCTAGCAACAGTGCATCTTTTCCTCCAGTTCTTTTCTTAATGATCATTATTATATTAATAATCACAATATCTATTTTTTTTTATTTTATCTATTATTATAAATAAGAACAGATACAAAAAACAATCAAAAAACAACAACAAAAAAAACTGAACAAATATAAGAAAGATCATTTCATTTGAGATCTAAACAAAAGTATTCAAAGTAAGAAAAACAAATAATCAAATAGAAAAAAAAAATCACTTTAGTGTGTTCATTACAAATAAACTGATTATTAAAACTACAAAAGCAGTTCAATCAAGAGCAGCGATCTTTTCTTTTTTTGTTAGATTAACATTAATGAGACAGACAGCCTATATATTAAGATCTAATATAATGTTACAAATCAGATGTTTTTCTCTAACAGTTCCTCAAATGTTCACTTAAGCCATAACTGATTATGTTTGTGTGAATTCTTAATGTAATTCTGTGTATACAGTATGTGTATACTTATCGGGACATATACTTATGTGCACCATTCTTATGTCAGTCAGCGGCAGAGTGAGAAGCGAGCAGAGGAAAAAGGTACTCCTCTCAGAAAATGTACAAATAAAGATAATTTTAGATGTTTAATTACTATTTGGAGCATTAGGATCGCTAGACGAGGGCTTAATTAACTCATTTTTGTGAAAACCTCAAATTCAACCTAAACTGACATTTTTGTCTGTAGCTCAAAATTAGCCTGTGCGCATTCCGACTCATTTTTCCAACACAGGTCACACACACACATACACACACACAATTAGCCTCACTACATCAAATTGCTACAAAAATGTACAGACTTTCAAACCATACAGATTGCCATATCACCATAATGTATTACTAACTCCAATATTATTGGAAATAATTGTATTATTATTCTCAAAACCTTTTTTTGACAATTTTTGAAATCCTCTAAAAATCAAGGCATATTTGACATACGTTCTCCCAACATAGGCCTACTTTGATACTTTCAGACACTCTAAGCCTAATTTTGAATAAAATTTGGATACAGCCTATAACTTAAAACACTGTTCCAATACTCATTCAGCACAGATTAACACTGCTTTCACAAGGTTTGAAAGGCACAACCCATGTGTTAGCTGATATGAGTTTCTATCAGTTGGAGAGACAGCGGTGAATTGGAGCGTGAGATATAACGATAAGAGTTATTCAGTGACCCTGAATGCTGGACCTCAAGAACAAAAGAGTCTTTCCTATTTTATTTAAAAGGGGAAGATAAAAAAATAGCATGCTAATAATGTGAATACTAAAAGCAAACATGTATGTAGACAATGAGCACTGTTTATAAAAAGAGGCGCTACAGGATTGTATGACAGATACCTAGTACTACATACCCAGTCAAACAAAAAAAATATGTCTATATGTCCCCACTGGAGCTGACCCATCCTCCAGAAATGCTTTCTGAAGCCATGACCCAAAAGAGCACTAATGTGTGCACATGCTCACTCATTAAACACGCTAAACAAACATGCATGTGTAGTTGCTGACCAGGAACCAGGAGCAAGCTACAGTGTAAATGATTATTTATGTGTTTGCATGGGTGTGTATGCATGTAATTAATCAGTAGAGAAAAAGAGGGGAAGTAAAGATGGATAAACAGGGTGTAAAAAGTTAATCAAAAAGCAAAAACAGTGTATGTATAAAGTTGGGAACTACACTGGAAATGTGCCTAATGAGCATTATAGATTATGAGTATTTAAAAAAAAAAGTGAGTAATTCTTGTCTATGCACTCACTGCCACAAAGCTACAGCATTCTGGGTGGTATGTTAATTACTGGTCCAAAACAAAACAGCTCTGTGATATATTTAGTGTAGGTCCAGGGGTGCAGCATCAATGCATACACATAGTGGGAATACTACTATGGTTCATGTCCATTTACATGCTGCAAATCAGTTACTAAATACAACTGGGTGAAAGGTATGTCATTTAATAGTCAATTAATATTCATGATTTTTATTTATCTTTATTTTTTTGGTCACCCATTTTATCATTTGCTAGGCAAAAATAATAGTTCATATCCGTGACACATAAAGTATGTGTCAAAGTTTAATACTTTAGGTTTACATACAGTAACCTACCTTAACACCATCAGGCTTCTTGTATGGATTCTTGCCTGTTGAGTAAAATGAAAAGAATAATTGTGAACATAAAGTGGTATAAAAAAGGAAAGGGTTAGGGGCAGACAGAATTGGTGTTTAATAACGTCTAAAATGGTACAAAATATGACAGTTTCAATCACTGTGCTTTATGCACTCATGATCCATTGGCCTCAAAATCAAACCCCCCGAATGAATCTTAATCAAAGATTTGCATAATGTAATGAAATACGATTGAGAAGCAAATTAAATATTTTTCGTGTCAGCAATACCCTGATTTTGTAATAAGACAAACAAGAATATTGTGAAACACTTTGCTATAGGGCTGCACATTTTAATAATAATAATAATAAATATAACTGCAAGCAGCAATTATGGGGCAAAGGCAAACTGAGGAGCTTAGCATGGCATGGAGCATCAGACCAAATGCAACAATGAGTAATAAAAGCAATTTTAGGATGATTTTAATTGAAATGGCTGAAAAATCAAATACAACCTCTAGTAATATGATTAAATGGCTTATCTCTTTTGACCAACAGGTGGCGCTGTAATCAAATCATTTTGGTGTGTTCTGTGTGAGGCGACAATGGCACACACACAGTTTGTTGTCATTATGTCAAAGCTTTGCAGAGATACAGCTTCAGAGTCATTTTGGCACCATGCCTAAAATTTGTTTCGTCTATCGACATGATATCCATAACTTTTTGTCAGCACAGTCTGAAGACTCGATTTTTTTGAAAATCGGACCAACGGTTGAGGAGGAGTTTGAAAAAGTAGGTTTTCAACATAAATCAAAATGGCGGACAGGAAGTTTGGCACACAATGGCATAATTGGTATCCATGTTGTCAGCATGACCCAAGGAATATTTTGAGTCCAGTTTCATTACAATAGGCTAATGCAATCAAAAGCTATTAGCATTTTTGGAAATTTAATAATTAATGGTTAATGAATGGTTTACTACTCTTGACCAATATGTGGCGCTGTTATCAAAATGATGGGGCGTGGTCAGTGTGAGGTGACAATGCAACATACAAAGTTTGGTGTAAATATGTCAAAGCTTTGCAGAGATACAGCCTCAGACGCAGTTTGGCATCTTTCCAGAAAATTTGTTGATGCATTAAACGAAAACCGTTTCGTATATCGACACGAAATCCATAACTTTTTGCCAGCATGGTCTGAAGATGATACAAGTCAAATTTCGTGGACATCGGACTAACGGTCTAGGAGGAGTTAAAAAAAGTAAGTTTTCAACATGAATCAAAATGGCGGACAGGAAGTTCAGCCAATTATGGCAAAATTAGCATTGTTGTTCTCGGCATGATCCAAGGCGACATCAGTCTCATTACAATAGGCTAATTTAAAAAAAGTTATTAGCATTTTTCGAAATTTCATTATAACTTTTGACCCCAAACTTTTTGAGTACTGTCAAGACATGGTGTCGAAGATACGTACCAAGTTTCATAGCGATACGCAATGCGTTTGTAAAATATATCATTTTTTGACAAGATTAAAAATGGTCGACACCCAAAATGGCTAACATGGGACAACTGGATATGGTTCGAGTTTTGTAATTTTTGGCCAAAGCATTGAGAAGTTATAAGCAAAAATAAAAAAAAATTCATATCTTCTGACCACTAGGTGGCACAGCACCGAAACATTGTAGGTAGCCTCAAGTCATGCTTGTTATAACACACCAAGTTTGGTGTCAATATGCCAAACCGATATAGCCTCAGATCCATTTTTGCGTGCTCTGCGTCAAATTCGTTCGCGTGTTATTCGAGAACGGTTTGACAAATCAACTTGAATTCCATAACTTTTTGTCGGCATGGTCTGAAGATAATCTGGTTCAATTTTCGTGAAAATCGGAGCAACGGCCTAGGAGGAGTTCGTAAAAGTAGGTTTTTCAGAAAATTCAAAATGGCGGAAAAATTTTAATGACGGAAAACGACGTCATATAGTGCATTCGAATCGGCTTGAGCCAAGGAATCAGAGGAAAAAAAATAGTTTCTAGCCCTTACGTTTCAAAAGTTATTAGCATAAACATGAGTGAAACTTTGGACAAGTGGTGGCGCTAGAGAGTTTGAGTCAGAGACTCCAAATCTGCTGTGATTAATGTCCTCTGTCAGTGTGCCAAATTTCACAACTTTCCCGCAAGCGGTTCTATGGGCTGCCATAGACTCAAGAGTAGAAGAAACGGAAGAAGAAACGGAAGAAGAAGAATAATAACGCCAACGGATACAATAGGTGCCAATAGGTTGACCCCTAAAAATGTGATTATTTTGATACGCATTGTGACTATTTGAACCATGATATGATAAAAATTGAATTTTGCAGGTGGTTTGGATATCGCAAACTCAGTACCGTTTCTAGGCATAGGCGAGCTAGGCGGTCGCCTAGGGCGCCACCAGCTGAAGGGGCGCCAATGAGCGCACGTACTGGCACTACATTTTAGCAGGGTTGTGATAAAGAGTGGCACGGTCACCCTGAAACATGATTGCCGCCCCCACTGGATCCCCAACATCATTGGGCTAGAGTACTGTCAATCTGACGATGCCTGTATGCCACTGGATCAGAGCACTGTCAATTGCTGCCTGATTGTTGCATGCTTGCATTTGGAGCGCTCATCAACGCCATTAGATCAATGGGCTCTGTCAGTGCTTTGGCAAGGTAACGCTTTTTTTTTTTGCCATGCAATAAAGCTAAGTTCAAAGGCCAATTTAAAATATTGGTACAGTAAATAAAGTGCACAAAATCAGTATTTTGTTTAGGCAGTATTTGTGGCAGTTGATAAATCGTGTTGCGAGATTTGTCCAAAAGGTGTGCGTTTTTGCGCCAATGCATTGTTAAAGGATCAGCGTGTCATTTAATATACCCATATAAACTTTAACAGCCAATGAAAAAATATTGGTATAGTAAAATTCGCTAATTCACGAGAATACATCTTTTATTAAACCGCTTTGTCGAGTTTAATACATCCTTATGGAGGTGTCGAAATGCTGATCAAGTCATTCACTTCTAACACAGCACTTAATGGGAGAAGCATCATCATACACATAGAAGGCAGAGCGTCACGTTATTTAAAGGGGAAGTTCACGCGTTAATGAGTAGCAAAGGATTAAACTGCATTGATTACTTTTGTGCCACTGATCAGGCTTTTATATGTAGTTTGGGGCAACAAAGGGTTTTATAGGTTTGACTGAAATAATAATGCAATAACTGACACTTTAAATCAATGTTTCAAGCAACAACAACAAAACAATTGAACAAAAAACAGATAAAGACAAAAAGTAGCCATTGATAGTATCTAAACATGTATCCAAATCCAAATGTAATAAAATTAATTTATGTGTGATTTATGTGTAAATTATGTGCAATGTCTTAGCTACTAGGGATTGTTACATAGGGCTATACAGGCATCTAGTGGTAACACAATGATATTACAGATAATAAATTGTGCAAAATGTTTATCTTAAGTCAGTTTACAAATAATGCATTCAGATTTGTGGAACTCAATCTCCACAAATTAGTGTCGTTAATATGACAACCAATTTGAATGTGACAAGAAACTGGTGTCTGAAAAGTATATATAAAAAATATAAAATAAGATAAAATAATAATAATAATAATAATAAAAATAAATAAATTATATATATATATATATATATATATATATAAATTGGGGGGGGGGCGCCAATAAGGATTTCCCCTAATGCGTCAAATTGGCTGAAAAACATGACACTGAAATAGCCCTTTCACCTGGAAATACACAGTGTGTACTAACATTTTATTTAAATCCAAGCTTTTTACGGTTTAGTAATTGCACAAGGCCATTCTGACCTTAGATCAACTAATTTTACAGCCCTACTTGCAATGAAAATGTTAAAATCTTCTGTATTAACTTAGATGCTTTACATTTTCTCAAACATAAAAAGAGCATAACTCCAACTTTTTGACATAATTCAAAGAACAACTATTAAAAAGCAAAAGCCAAGTAAACAGAAGAGAGTTTCTTACTTGAGAAGTTCCGTGTAGCAAGCATTGTAGTAAGGATAGCACCCTAAAACATTCCAGAAAGAACAGAAAGGCAAAAATCAGCTGAATCATGAGTCTTGGTAGCTGTGTAAAATATTAGTCAATGTTAGCAGATAACGATTAATCTAGTTAAGCCTTTAAAATTATGTAATTCAGGCTAAAAACCCACATAGACTAAAGTCAATATGAAACAAAAATTGTCATTTTTATTTATTTATTTAATGGTCCTGCTCTTTTTGTATAATGCACATTATTCTAAATATGATTAAAAAAAAAATATCTTCATAACCTTTAATGAAAATTCAACCCTTACCCTCCACCCATCTCTTACAGAGACTACTTTTCACAATCAAATCAATTTATAATGGGTAATAGCTTCATGAAGTGCCAAAAAGTGCTTTTTGTGGTTATTAGTCAGCATTAAATGTGTTCTCAATTACAATGCTGCTTGTGTGTACATTTACATGACTCTGTGTTTCTTACTTTAAGCTTCCTCCTGGCATTGAATTTCTTCAGGCATTCCACTGTCTCCTGTCTGTGCATCATGGATGCCACGGTGGAACGTTGCTATGATAAAGACAGGTAAACAATAAATGAACAGCTGTTTCAGATCTGTTCTTGAAATCTATCTTTGTAGGGAAAAAAGCATACAGGTCCTGCACATTATTTAGAATCAATTAAAGAAAAGGACAGGCATCACTATTTAGCTCAAGTTTGCATTAGACAGAGGTATGCCATGAATACTGAGTCATTATCATTCTTTCCAGAACAAACTTATCTTCTATGCAATTAATATCCATTTGCGTACACAAAAAATAAGTTTTATTACTGCCTGCGAAAGAAAAATGAATAAATCTTTATTTAAAAGACAAGGGTTTGTAGATTTTCTAGTGATCATGGCATAAGTACTTGCTCATCAAGATATCACAAAATGTGTAATTTCACTATGTCTTCTTGTGGACACTTCCTCAAGATTTAATTTTGTGCTTAATTTTCTCACAATTTCCATACACTGTATTGCACTGGAAGTTGTGGCGGCCACAGAACCTAAATTCAGAAGTGATTGTGGATAGACAATTTTTTTGTGAAGTCCTAAAATAATTTGAATTATTACTTCACTATTAATTAATATGAATAATAATAATAATGATGATAACTAGCTTAAACAATTAAAATGTGATTAATAACTCCGATTAGAAGTAATGCAATATAACAATGCATTACTTTTAAAAGTGATGTTCCTCAACACTGATGACAGTATGTACAGTCCAGATAATAAAATATGTGTGTGTATGTTAATGCACGTCTGTACCTCCCTAACCTAATGTCCCCTTTTAGACAGAATAGCAAACATGTGTGTGTGTATGAGAAAGTGAGTAGACATACACAGATCCAAGGGTGTTTGAGGGCCTCAGCTGCTGTGATGCGTTTGGCAGGGTTTATAGTCAGCATCTTGTTGATCAGATCTTTGGCCTCTGGTGTCACTGTATCCCACTCAGGAGAGGGAAACTAGCGAAAGAAAACACACACACACACAGAGATTCAACAGACATTTAACAGTGCGTTTGATTCCTTGATCTGGGGAGCCACAATACATTTCTTTGGCTTTATTACACATGATTCAGATCATCAGCTTGCTAGGAGAGGGCTTCCTGAACTGAACTGAGTGTGTGGGATAAGAGAGACAAAATGTCCAGTGCAGAAACAGGACTGAAAACCAAAAATTTGTCTAAAGTGATGCTGTAGCATTATAATGTACTATTCTGGTGTGATAATTACCATATCACATTAAAAAATTCTGCATGTCCTATCAATAACATACAGAGCCTTTCAGAAGATGAGGTCCAATGAAGCCAGATGAGGCACTATATGGAAGGGCGTTTAAGGAAATAATTTAGTCTCAACCAGATATCCTAAATAGCCAGGCATCCGAGCCAAGCTGGACAGAAGCCAATGGACTGCTCATTCTGTGTTACTCTCTCCTTCACTGGCTGATGGAAAAGTATGATTTGCCTAACACAAAATAAATTACACAAAATTATGATTTGCATTGAGTTGCTTTCTCTTTATTAACTGTCAGAAAGTATCAAAAGTAGTTAAATGAGACCAATATCTAGTATTATAAAAATGCATAAATGAAGCATATTCAACATTTCTTAAAGAATTAAGTATGTTATGGTTACGTTATATATGATATACTGTATATCTGTGTAAGAATTCTTACATCATATGCACCAGCTTTGATCTGCTGGTAAAGTCGATGTTGGTCTTCATCCCAGAAAGGAGGGTAACCCACAAGAAGGATGTACAGAATGACACCTATTCAAGAAACAAAAAAGTAAGAAAATGTATGTACAGTAGGTATAAGGTATAATAAAGTATATTATATTAATATATAATATACTCATATTTTATTATATTATATAAAGATAATCAATTCCAGCCTCAGACTGAGACCATGGACCACCCACAGACCACTTAATATAACTACCTAAAATGAAAATACTTTTACAGTTTAGTAAATTATAATCCGATTTGCTAGAAGACAGTTGGGGTGCAGATAGTTACAAAGTCTGAATATAAAAAAAAAACATGAATATATAAAGCATCATGATCAGACATATTGATAGACATACTTGTACATTTAATTTGGTCAGAGTAATTTTACAAGCATGACTTTACCGAGATATCCAAATAGAGCTCTTTTTTCTATGAATTTTTCTAAACAAATTTAAGGTCAGACACCAGTTGAAAGCTGTGCTCCTTTTAATGCAATTGTTTGCTCATTAAATTACAGAATTACAATGAGTTTGCTATTACAGCAAGTATAGAAAACTTAATTTGCTAACTGGTTACTCATGATTTCATCCACTCTCGTATTATTCTGGATTTCATTTCACAATTTATCAAATATTCACTGCAAGAGACTCATGCCAAACTTTAAATTTGTAAATCAGATGAAAAAGGCTTTTATTTAGACAGCTGGCCCATTATGATCACCAAAGTGCCAACAAAATTAAACTAACTGAATAAAACATGTCAACTGTTGCAATCAAACTGTAACTCTGCTTTTATATTTATATATTGAAGTATGCTGAACTCTAATGTACTTAGTGCAACTATGACTATAAAGCAAAAGGATCTGTAATGTTATGAACATTATGTACAAAAATACAATTTAATTGGCAGCAGAAAATATCCACAAAATGCTTCTGATTAGCAACCTACCACATGCCCACATGTCCACTGGTTTGCCATAAGGCTCCTTCCTCAGCACCTCAGGAGACAGATAACCCGGAGTTCCAGCAAACCCTACAAAAAATAGCACAGACCTCAATTAAACCTAACTGAGGGTTTTTTTTTCTCTTTCTTTAAACAGTATACAAAACGAGCTCCCTCTAAATTCTCTCTTAAGAATTTACTTAAGGCATTTTTGTCTTTGGATTGCAGCCTAATTCTAAAATAACTTTAGTCCCTGACGTCCCATCAAGCCCCAGAGGCAAAAAGCCCATAATGAGAGAGCAGCCAAAGAGGAAAACTGGAGCTGAGTGTAAAGCCCTTGAGATCATTGTAATTAAACGGTAACACCATCAGGGTTTGTCCAAAAGTAAGACTAATCACACAACCCCCACATAAAACTTAGTGATAATAATAATAATAATAATAATGATAATAATAATAATAAATAATAATCATCATCATCATCATCCTTTTTGTAATTAAAGCCATTTTAGTGAAGAGGCAAAAGCTAGTTAGATTATTAATAACAGACTATTGACTAACATGTCTTGAAGTGTCTGAATGATACAAGTCATTAAAGTTCTAAAATGATACTTTACATTTACATTTAGTTATTTAGCAGACGCTTTTATCCAAAGCGACTTACAAAAGAGGACAATAGAAGCAATCAAAACCAACAAAAGAGCAACAACATGCAAGCATATGACAAGTCTCGGTTAGCCTAACGCAGTACACATAGCAAGGTTTTTTTTTATTTTTATTTTTTTTTTTTCAAGGAAAACAAGTAGATAGAATAGAAAAAAGAAAGCTAGTGTTAGTTTTTAAAGAAAAAGTAGCAGTTAGAGAATAAATATGTAGTTGATAGAGGGTCAAGGGTGTGTGTGTGTTTTTTGTTTTTTTTTAAAAGAAGACAGATAAAATAGAATTAGAATAGAGAGTGATAGAGTTACAGGGTCAAATAAAGATAGAACAGATGTGTTTTTAGCCGTTTCTCACTTTATCATACATAATTTGACAATAACAATAAAAAACACTTTTCTCTAGGGCTGCACGATAAATATTGTGCAATATTTAATGCGCATCTTGTCAGTAAAGCCGGTTCTGTAATCAGCGGTAAATTCCATCATGTGCGTGATTTCATATTGTGCAGCATTTACTACACAGAGCCATAGTTCACTGACAAGCTGCGCAAATCCATGTTCATTATTAGCGTGGTTTTGCGCAGCTTGTCAGTGAACAACGGCTCTGTGTAGTAAATGCTGCTCAATGTGAAATCACGCACGTGATGGAATTTACCGCTGATTACAGAACCGGCTTTACTGACAAGATGCACATTTAATATCGCACGATATTTATCGTGCAGCCCTACTTTTCTCCCTAGACTATCCCATAACATTCACTAACATCACAAAATATTAAAAAATTACACTGAAAAGCTTTGCAATTCAAAGTCTAAAATAACACACAAAAAACAAACTATCATTACATGTACATTACATTTAATGTAACGTTGCATGTAACGTTTTTGCATAATGTAATCTCTAACACTACCAGAAGAGAAAAGCAGGGAAAAATGTGTATGTCTTATTTGGAATATGCTGATTACATGTATACAGGATAATTAAAATAGAAGTGGACTAGGTTCACCTCTATTTTTTTTTTTTTTTTTTAGAATAAAGGTTTAACCATATGAATCTTAACTGAAAAAATTAAACCAGTGTTGTTAAGCCATTTGGTGAATACTAACCAAACCATGCTTGTTGGTCTCCCTGCACCTCGATAGCCAGCCCAAAATCAGCCAGTTTTACTGCTGCGCCCTTCAGCTTGCTGGCCAAGAGAAGATTCTCTGGCTTTGGGCAACAGACAAAACAATAGCTTCAAAATATATTGAGAAAATGTATACAAATTATCTGTGTTATAGACACCAAATGACATCACTCATCTTCAAAGAACTGATATCTCATAGAAGACCTGGGTCAAAATGTACAGTTTTAAAGAAAATGTTTAAGAAAACCATGTACTAAGAAAAGATGGATTTAAAAGTGGATTTAAAATTACAATTTTTTTCTAGAAACAAAAACAATGGAATGATTTCTGTAAATTAACAAGCTCTGATGCAACATATTTTGAACCAAGTCTTCCGAAAACATCAGTACAGCCTCTAGGGTTATGCAGCACTTCATGAAGAGCTATGTGACCAGACTTGAACAATGTTTTGACTGAGCAACAACGATTAATTTAAAACTCATTTAAAAATGAATAATCACACAAACAACAATGTTGTAGCTGTGATATAACTGTTAAAAACAAATGGTGTTTCATTAGAAAAAAGTCTGGGGACAAATGACCTTTTGTGGGTGTGCAAATGATTTTTTCAATGTTTCTCATAAATGTTATAATATGCATGTGAATGATATTTAAATTTCTTTGGAAAAATCATAATTTGTAAATAAAATGTCATAGATCACTAGCAATCTCTGCATAACCCATTAAGACTCGAGGAAATAATGATATAATATTCAACACTGCACATGACAATTTATGTTTGTCATTTTTGTTAGAAAGAAAGAAAGAGAGAAAGAAAGAAAGTCAATTAATGAATTATAAACCATAGACAGTACTTCAAACAAACATGTAATGAAAAACTTCAGATGACCCCTTTCATATGAGCCTTGTAATACATTCATGAAGCATATTACAATGTGTAATTACTGATACAAATCTATTATTAATAGTAATTGTGTTTGTTATTGTTTTTTGAATTTTATATATTTTATTATGTTTAGAACTGAATATCCAATAATCAATACATTGATTAGGACTCTTATGTCAGGGGAGTCTAGAAAGAGAAGTCAAAAACTTTTTAATCAAAAACTAATTTTCTTGTTATAATTGTACAACCAGGACATTAGCAGCACGTAATGACATAAGTTAGTTTGTCAGGTGCAGTTAGTTGTTTCAGCATTCACTTTATGCCTTGGGAATATCAAGGTGCTAACATGCTAGTGCAATTGAAACTGTCATGCAGTCATTGCTTTTCCATACTTTACAAACAACCCAAACTTTACTATTATATAGCTGTTTTTTTTTTGTTACATTAAAAAAAAAAAAAAAGTTATGCTTGCCCACATACACTCCCTGACCAGGGCATTCTCACTCCCAACCCATCACATATTGACACTTGGTCAGGTTCCCTCTGTGTCACTTTTTAACACTCAGGGTACCCGTTTAGCATAATTTTTCGACATGCAGGGTACTTCATTGCTTTCAGTTGTTTACCTTATGCGTCAGATCAAGACACATGTAATTCTTTGCATGTGTAAAACTATACATTTTATTTTTGAAAGTGTATAAATATTCATACTTTCATAGATACTGGACCACTTAACACCAGTCCTACCCTAAACCTACCCACTTCTCAACAACATAAAACACTTAACAGGCAATATCACAGGTATGTATTTCTTAAATATTTATTTACAGTTATACTCCAATATATTACTTCATCATGGCGATATTCCCATGCCCATCGCGTCTGCGCATGACATCAAAGGTTTCATATTGAAAGCAATGGAGCACCCTGCATGACGAAAAATGACGCTAAAGGGGAACCCTGAGCAATAAAATATTAAAATGCGTTCCAAGCCGAACACACCCCTACCTGTCAATCATCACATCAAGGCGGGCTCGGCAACAGGACGCACGATAGGACAATATTCACCGTTAACCAAATGCTTTTCACCTGCCTGAACATCTCTCACCGTTTACACTCCGATTGATGCACATAAGCAGACAGTGCGATTCAACACTTATTTACCACCTTACCTTATATTTTATTACTCTTTTATTTTTATAAAATACTCTTATTATACATTTATAAAATAGCACGTGTTCCGTGGCACCTGAACTTGAACACGTGCCTGCCACAACATCTCTCACTGTTTAGGGGGCGTGCTCGGCTCGGAATGCGTTTTCAAATCCACAATTACTTAAACTATATTCATCGCGGGGTATTTAATGAAAATGCAATTGAAACGTCATATATGTAAGTGTCAATGCATTTAAGAATTTTTTTTTAAAAATTAAATCACCATTTTGCTTTGCATTCTGAAATTCTCACTGCATTTTGCTACAATTATCACATGGTATTATGATGAAATGAAAATGCAATCCCAAGTGTCCTACCCCCTAAGTCTAAATGCATTTAGGAAAAACAGCATTTAAATGATAATTTTGCTACTGTTTTTGCTTGGACATGTTAAACATATTTAGTCAAGTTGGGTAATACATTTTCATTTCAATTTTGCAACTTATAAAGCCTTAAAATATGTTTTTAATTTGCATATAACTAGTGTCAAAAATGGCAAATTTAAATTATATAATTGAATTTTCATTTTCATTTTGCACTAAATGTTGCACATATGTATGGGAAAATGAAAATTTAAATACAGAAATACACTGCCATTTTACATATTGCATTGCCATTTTGCATATTACATTTCAAATTGAATTTAGCTACACGTATGCTTCTATAGCAGAGAGCTCCATGGCTAACCTACTCCATAGCAGGTTTTGTTCTGGGTAAGAGATCTCTCAAACCAAAACTGGATCAGCTATAAGAGCAAAGTGCCATATTTGACCAATAAAGTCAAGTTTCTCTAGCTCCACAAGAAAGGTCACTTAACAGTAAAAGAATTTTAGAGACAAAATTGTAATGATTATTATAATTATTTTAGGATTTATATATTAATTATAAAAATATACCCTCAGTCCATTACACGAGCAACTACAGTTTAAAAATTAATATTAAGCTTTTAGTTTAAATGAATATAAATACAGATAATATGTAATAAGATATATAAATTAGGCTTTTGAGGACAACTCTTTTCTTCTTGCTGTGTTTAATTCTTCATATTTTTCCTAACAATCTCCTCACCTTTGGCAGAAGAGTAAAGTGAATCATGCTGACTTTCTTGCAATACTTTCTTGCAATTTCATTATGTTTCACAACATGCAATTGCTGTTTGCTACTGTTTTAAACAGGAAAATATCCCACTGAGGCACAACATCTTTAATGCACACTTGCTCCAGTTATTCATGAACTCAAGATCAAAGTTTATAGAGGAAGTTAAGGATCGGTGTCATGGTACAAAAGATTGAAACAACAAAGACTGAATAGATTGATTTGGTTTTGCCAACCTGAAACCAATCTTGCAACCCTAAATTTGTTCAGCTAGCATACAAGCCCCTGGACGCAATCTCCCTGCAGACGTCAGTTCCAACCCTGCTCCAACACACCTCACTGTTCACTGCCTTCAGAAGTACTCCTGCTGATACTGAGAGCCATTTCACAGGTTAATATCACTTCCTTTGCTACATATATATTTGTAGTTTTGCATGTCACTTCCACAAGCATCTTTATAATAAGCCTATGCAGATAGCCATTGTTTCATGGATAGACAACCCTTAGTTTTCATGTTTACAAAGCCTTGCAGATGAGGCGTGTCGTTGTTACCAATTTTGCGGCCTACATCAGCAAAATTATTCACAGAACCAATTGTGGGTGGCCAGGATGAATTTTAATGCACAGTGTCTGGTCTTTCCAGTCTTAGTAAACAAGAAACTAGTCTTGGCTTAGCAAACACCACAGCTAAGAAGTGCTGTTCTTTACAGAGACAGAAGCTATATGTATTATATTGAGTTTCAGCATCAAATACCCGAGGCAAGGGAGGAAACTTGAGGACTGCGGAAGCTAATTACAGGGGTGTCAAGATAAAATAAAGAATAGCCGGATGTTGTCCTTTGTTAGAGATGCGCGCACAAGAGAGAGATAATGACAAATAGAGTAGATTAGAGAGCAGATCTATGATTCCCCTAAGGATAATTTGAACAGCACAATTTGGTAGTACATTATTGCAAGTGTTCATTTGTTGCCATACATATTAGCATAGTAAAACCTTCCCTATTCCATAAGGTCTGCCCTACATGACTAATAATTTGTCCTCATAATTGTACAATATTGCTTTTTGTAAATGGCTGTTATACAATCTTTTCTGGTGCTCTATACAAACCATATATAACTTTAATAAAATTCAATTACACGACTTTCTGAGAGCAAACTTCCAACAGCTCATTCTTCAAATTGTTGGACAAGTCATAAGGTAAGATAGACCTTTTTGCAAATAAGCTTTCAAGTGACATTCCTAAACAGGGAAAAACACTACATCCACAACTACATGCTGTTTGATTCAAATTTGTTCCTTGACATGCCTTGTAAGGATTAAAAACTCTGATTAACATGCACTGTAAAAAATGACCATTTTTGACGGTAAAAATTCTACAGTAAAAACCTATTAATTGGTTAACAGTAAGTTCCCGTACTATGTACTGTGAAAAACTGTATTGGACATGTAATTTTACGGTAGTATACAGTTTTTAGAAGTGAAAAAGAACGTATAATTTACAGTGAAAAAAACGTAAATTGATATTCCCAGAATTTCCCACGTTACATTTCACATTTTGTTTTTTCATCGAAATAACTAATCTAATGTTGTTAAATGAACGTTTATTGCATTATTTCAGTTTCATGTTTGTTAACACGATAGTGTTTAGTGTTTGTGTGAATGATACCTTCTATATATGTTAGCATTTGAAAGCTGCTGTGATGAGCTTTGGTTCATCATGTGGCTTTCTCAACACCACCTGTTTTTGGTGGTTATCAGTGTATTATAAAGGTTCAAAACATATTTCAATACTTAAATAGGTTGGAATATTAATATTATATCAGTTAATGAAATTACGTAAAACCAAAAATGTTGCTACAGCATTTTTTTTATGGCAAAATTCTGGCAACCACAGCTGTCAGTTTTTACCGTAAAATTTACAGAATTTTTTTTTACAGTATGGAAGAGAATGTATTGCTTATTGCTTTGTTGTGCCTATGCCAACAACACGCTCATGTTGTTCCAAACAATTTGCCACAGCTATTAAATCTCATTTGTGCTTGTTCATATTCAAATATCTGTCTTGTAGCCAATCACTGTGTGTCAATTTTGCCTATTTATAGAGCATTTTAGAGCTTGATAGTCTGTGGTCAATGTACAGACTGTACATTCAAATGTTTTAGAATGACATGAGGGTGAGGAAATGACATTTAAATTTTTAGGAGAACTCTTTCTTTAATAAGAATGTATTATTTGAGAGTTGCTAGTAGAAGAGATGGTTTGAAGGGGGCAGGGTGTAAAGAGAGAAATGTAGACCTATATAAGGATGCATGACTCTTGCCCTATGAGCTTTGATATTTCAGCCTGATATTTTTTTTTTTTCCTAAATTGCTTTGTCTGTAATGAACAATCATATATGAAGACTGTAGCATATATTGCACAAAACACTTTAAAAAAAAAAATAAAATAAAAAATACACTATATATTACTGTGTCTATATATATTACTGTGTCTATTGCTTTGCTTTGTTTTCTGTTCTTTTTTTATGGTGGAAGTCACTGTTCACCATGGTAACTATATGGCAGCAGCCAATCACTGAGCAGAATTCAGGCTTGTGCAAATTCATCTGAAGATTATAAGAGGAGGGAAAACAATCTCCTGGTTGCACCTGGCTCATTTGATTGGCAAATTAGCACTAACAAGAGCTTGTGGTGGATTTGGTTTAAAGATGGACAGAAAACACCGTTCCCACCTAAACCTGTGTAGGCTTAATTTTTACATTTACATTACTGATTGCTTGATTCACAACTCCAAGACAAACGTAGACTTCATATGTAACTAAGCACTTGTATAATCATCAATTTTTAGAACTACAATATCATAAGCCATTTGTAGCCCTTAGTAAAGGCCACACAAGATGCTGGATCTGTATAAGAGGACAAAGAAGTAGGACTTGGTGTTTAAGACCCTCAGCGTCTCTACTCACCTTCAGGTCACGATGGACCACTCCCATCTGGTGGCAGTGGAGAACAGCCTCAAGGATCTGCTGAATGCAATGACTGCATGCAAACACCAGGGGGTGTGGGTTAGTGACAAGCACACACTCACTATCTGTGCACAGCATTGAGAGTAAGGAAGCATGGTCTTAGAGGTGATGAACATGACTCAAATGGACTTCTCATTACTTAAAGTTTCAGTGTTGCATGATTATGAGTGATGCTTTGCAGTAGGGCTGGGTGAAATTTTCAAAAGTACATTAACAATTGAAGTAATACAGTATACTGTAAAATCCTAGTGAAAGTAGTAAAGGTATTCATTTCTATATGGAACATTAATACAGTATTTCCCAACTCTGTACCTGGAGGCACACTAACAGACATTTTGAAAGTCTCTCTTTTTTGACATACCCATTTCAGGTCTTTTGGAGTCTCTACTAATATGTTAATGACTTCAATCATGTGTGTCTGATTAGGAAGAGTGTGTAGTGGTGATGTGCTTCCAGGAACAGGGTTGCATTAATAACAATATTTATCTACATACATATTTTATTAAACATCTAAACACGGAAATTGTTTAAGTCATTGAAGAGGACAGTTCAACAGAACCGATTCACTGACTCAAACAAATAGAGAGATGTGCAAATACTCACAGCACAAACAAATACAGTAATGTGCTGCAAAAACAGAAATGCACTGCAAATACTCACAACATAAACAAATACAGAAACGCGCTGCAAATAGCCAATGCACAGACCACATCGGAAATTAAAAGAGAACCGCAACAAGTGACAAACCTGGCTGGGACATTATCGATGTCTACTCTGAAAGCTGAGATTTTTGTTTATTTTAACATCTTGATTGTAATTCTTAGCTTTTTTGGATATTATTAGCCTAAATAAGCTGATGAAATACACAAATTACTGTAATTGTGAAACGTTATGTAAGCTGGCTACTTTTACAACTTCCCTTAAAAATTAACCATGGTTTTACAGACAAACTAAATAAATAAATATAGACATATATATATTTAATTTTTTATTATTATTATACAAAAAATAAATAAAAAAAAAAAATGATTTCTATAGTTAAACCGTAACCACAAATTAACCATTGTTTTGCTACACTTACCATAGTTTAACCCATAGACTGTAAAAAAAAGATGGACGACGCGTCTCCACTTCCCTCTACTATAGAAATCTGAAGCCAATTCATCTCAGTATGGCCGCTGCCATCTTGAGTAAATGACATCATTTGGAGCCCGAGTCTGCGCAGTAGTGTCGTGAGGTGGAGCCGCGGTATCAAACTCCCGCAGACTCAATCAACCATAACGACACGCCCCGTTTTTATAACATCAAATTACTAGCTTAAATCAAACTTATCACAAAAACAAACAATTGACCATATATCAGCGTGATAACAACTACCTTAAATGACCAAAACCATATTTTGAAAAATTGTATTGGAAGTGTAATTTACTTTTTTATTTTGACGCATTTGTTTACACGAGAGGGCGGTGTTTATGACCTGTACTGCAGCCAGCCACCAGGGGGCGATCAAAGAGCCCGCAGCTTCACTTTCCAGGATGTGTGAGACACACCCGGTTTAACCATGGTATTCGTACAACTGTGGTTATATAAATGGTAATTAACACGCCCCGCCCCCCAAAAAAAACAAAAACAAAACATGGTAATTACACTTTTACTATAATAAAACCATGGTTAATTTTAGTAACCATTGTTGGGGTCCACCGTTGTGGTCTGTGCTACTTGCAGCGTGTTTCTGTGTTTGTGTTGTGAATATTTGCAGCACGTTTCTGAATATGTTTTCTTAATTTGCTGGTGCTTTTTCTATTTGCATTTGTTTTCTTAATTTGCAACGCATTGAGCTCTCTTGGCCACCGCAGATATTAGGATATAAAGCCCATAAAGATCAAGTCACACAATCCCTGCTTTGTTTAGACGTTTATGTTAAAGTTCTTGATTCTTCTCTGTTCCTTTTTCCTATGTTAGTCATTTTAAACAGACCCAATGCACATTCATCATTTTGTAGATGTCAAGTTAAAAAAGTAAAATTTTACGTTAAACGTACATGATGTTGTACTGTAATTACAAATTTCCAACTTGTAAATATGAACTTCCCAGTAGGAGTGCACCATAAATCCTTTCCTTCCCAATGCTGACCAAAGCATAGTATGCTTAATATAGTACGCCAAAAGTCCCCAGATGGTCAATTATTTCTGGTCTTTATTTGTGCACACTCTTAAAGGCTGATATTGCCGACAACCCATTGTGCTTTAGAGCAGTGTTTCCCAACCCTGTTCCTGGAGGCACACCAACACTACACATTTTCCAACTTTTCCTACTCAAACACACCTGAATCAATTCATCAGCTTGTTAGTAGAGACTCCAGGACCAGAAATATATTGGTCAGATAAGGGAGACATCCAAAATGTGCACTGCTGGTGTGCCTTCAGGAACAGGGTTTGAAACACTGCTTTAGAGGACAACAGTGGATGTGCCTGAGACCAGTGGCCAAGTAGAGATGCCCTGACAGGGGGTTGAATGATTAAATCATTGCCTAATCTGATGAAAAAATATTTAATGTTATCTGTGTTATATTTCATCTGCAACATTGGGAATTTTTATAAAGACATGAATATCACAAGCTAAACCTAGCTAAACATACATTTTAACCATTAATTATTAAATGTATCATTTTGAGATGAGTTCTCTTTATTATAAACATAGTATAAAAATTAAATTAAAAAATACATAAACATATCCACAAATGCATTGCAATTTTTAACATTTATGCAACTGGCAGATGTTTTTATCCAAAGCAACTCTCAGTGCATTTGAAGTATAAATTTTGATCGGTACATGCATTCTGGAAAACAAAACCCAAAACTTTGTATTGCTGGCATCATGCTCTACAAGTTCCAGGAACATATCAATGAGACTACGTGCTTTATTGCCCAGCCCTACTGTGACGTAATAAACTTTAGTTTTGAAATATTTGTATGCTATCAAATATAGTTATATATATGTATGTGGGTATATACAGTGCCTTGCGAAAGTATTCATACCCCTTCATTTTTTTCACGTTTTACTAAAAATTACTTTTTTTCCCACATCAATCTACACTCTATACACCATAATGACAAAGCAAATAACAGGTTTTTAACATCTTTGCAAATTTATTAAAGATAAAAAACTTAAATGATTCCATTGCATAAGTATTCATATCCTTATCTGAGACAGCTGAAATTTAGCTCCGGAACATTCATTTTGCTTGTAAATGTTACCACACTTTGAGTGATGTTAACCTGCGGCAAATTCAACTAAATGGGTATGATTTGGAAAGGGACACATCTTAATAAAAGGTCTAACAGCTGAAAATGCATATTAGAGCAAAGACCAAGCCCTGAGGTTAAAAAAAAAAAAAAAAAAAAAAAAAAAAAGC